>PVIJ01003252.1:0-139215 GCA_004024925.1 Scalopus aquaticus
AAAAAAAAAAAAAGTGTAAGTTAGGCTGCCAACTCTCTTTGGGGGGCGGCGGACTGACTCTTTTTCCCAGGTTAGGTGCTTCTTCCTTTCAAAGTGTAAAAATTCCCCTTTGAAAAAAATAGTGGTGATGGTGGGAAGTTTTTGAGTGTCTTATTTGGCAAAATTAAAAATTAGCAATCCTAAAATTTTACAAGTTAACGGGTCTGTGAAATGCCACCGTTTGGGGACCTCTGGCCCGTGTAAAGCTGTCTGATGAGGACCTGAACACAGGGTGCTCGATGCCTTGGGTTTCCCAAGGGGGTGTAGCAGGTGTAGCAGGTGTCAAGAGCCCTCACACCCTGTGATCACGAACTGGGAGGGCTGTGGAGAGTCTCATTCTCTCCCTTCTTCCACTTGGATGGAGATCAGAGGCCGAAGGGGGGAGATAATTTATAAACCAAGAGGTGGATCAGTCCTGTCAATTAGCCTCATCAATCTGATTCATTAATTTATTCGCCCATGAAATAAAAAATTGGTGCCCCTCAGCGATGTGCCCGTCACAGCACTTTGCTAAGCTTTGGGGAGGAGATGGTGGGTAAAACGGATGTGGTCCCTTCCTCTTGGAGCTCAGAGCTTGTAGGAGAGAGATCGAAGGTGCTGGACGGAGGGAACAGGGAAGTGGTCATCCTCAGGCAGCTTATCAAAGTCTCCTTCTGTGGGTACTCCTGTTTTGGGCACTCTTCTGAACATAGTGAATTACTGGAACCTGAATCTCCATCTTTCCCCTTTGCTCTGCCACGGATTACTGCCTTTTCCAGCCTGTTGAATCAAGCAAGGCAGTGCAGGGAAAAGCACAAGTCCATGTACTATTCCCTCAGGGCAAGAGCTGGAAGTTCTTACTAAGATGAACCTCCAGTTCTTCCCTGGCTCTCTGGTCTTGTTCTGCAGAGCTAAGGCATCCCGCAGAGCTCTGCCCGGCACACCACACTACTCCTTCTCTAAAGAAACGCTTTCCTGGGCCTCCCTGGTGGTGCAACAGGTTAAGTGTCAGCACTAGGAGGCTATCCACAGCCACTGCAGCAGGAGTTCGATCCCCAGCTAGGGAGCTTCCCACATGGGTCAACAGACCTCTCCTGCCTTGCCCGCTGCTCCGCTCAGCAGTGTACTTCAGTAGATCTGCCTGTTCTGCTCCCCACTCAGTCTCTGGGGAATCCTCTCGCCACTCTACACCTCTGGCCTGCACCCCAGTTCTTGTATGCATATGTAAATCTTAAAAAAAAAAAAAAGAAACTCTTTCCTACCTATTCACCGGCCCTCCAGAGTGGAGACCGTGATCAGGTGTGGACAATGACAATACTCTGTTGTTCTAGACACAACCATTGGTTCAGGGGCAGCCCATTGCTCAGTGCAAGTAGTTGAGAATGATAGACGGGTCATTCGCTGCCACCTACAAGAAGGTGAATCGAGCTGTCTGAGTTTGTTGAGCTGGGGGTGTTATAGCCTTAGCTATCGCTGATCATCTTTGACACCCAAAACAGAGCTTGTTTAAGAAGAGGATCAACACAGAGAGAAGCTAATAAATGGAGACACAGTGGGAGGATCTAGTGTCTGAAGACTGGATTCTGGATTTTTCTGTTAGATAAATCAATATATTCAGGTTTTGTTTAAGATAATTTGAGTTGGGTTTTTGTCACTTCCCATCAAAACAGTCCTAAATAGCTTATCTGCATCACCCAAAAGAGGCCAGGCTGAAATATTAGATTATTTATATCCAGAAGCGTGCCTGCATAGGGGAGCTACTCCTGACGTGTTGGAGCCAAAAGACTAGGCTTTGAGGCCCACCTCTGCCACTATTTAACTGTATGGCCCAGAATGATGGAGCTACTTTGCAGAGCTTTATATTCTCTTAGAAAAGAAAAATAAATTCTACAGACATTGTGAGGATTAAAACAGAATGGACAGAGGAGAACTTCGTAAACCGAAAAGGCTATGTAACTGTAAGTGATTGTCATTCAATTTTAATGAGCGGCTTGCCCAAGGAGTAGAAATAGCCGTGGGGCTGGAAAGGGCCTTGCTGAGCTGTCAGTAGTGGGGACAGGATGTCTCCGCCTGTGAAAGCTTAACCTTGGAGTGGTTACAGGAAGAAAATTTGAGAACTTTCTGCAGGAAGCACTTCTTACTGACCCCAAGGAGAGGCAAGACCAGCTGGGACAGTTGCAGGATCAGTATGAGGCCGTAAGGCAGGGTGATGCTGGCCTGCGCCCCCAGGGGATTACTAGAAACGTGCTAGTGGAGAAAGGTTTGTGACTAGCTGAGGCCCTTAGGGACACTGAACACGCCTTGGGGTGAAGCCTTTTGCCAAGTCTAAGGGTACTAAGCTCGCCCAGCATTCTGGGTCCTCTGATCTCTGCTTCCCAGGTGTGGTGTTGTTTTCCTCTTCACACTGGCCCCATAAGGGAGTGTGATGGGCTGGACTGTGTTGTGCTACCCCAAATCCACATGTTGCCATCCTGACCTGCAGCACCCCAGTATGTGACTGGGCTCGGATGCAGGGACTGTGACGGGTAATTACGGTAAAATAGGAGCGGTCCTTATCCGCGGTGACAGGTGTCACCGACAGGAGGAGATTGGGGCACAGACCACATGCAGACGGAAAGACAAGCTTTCAGGACGTGGCCAGACAGCCACTTTCTCAGAGCGAAGGGGAGAGGCTGCCGGAGAGACCAAATTGCTTGATCTTAAACATCTGGTCTGCAGATGTTAGTACCTAACACAGCTAGGGGCTATCATGTGTCCATTTTGCAGAAAAGGACGTTGTGGTTAAATGACCCGCCCAAGTTGCACCTCTGGCTTTGTCCCCAGGAAGCCTGTTTCAGAGCCCACATCCATAACTACATAATTTCGTGTGGGTCAGCTAATCCCAAGCGGCCTGTTTGGCCACCATTTTTGTTACCTACGGTTCTGCATTCCTATCCAAGGTCAGAACTGCCCGGTCAGTCAGCTAACCTTACAAGGTCGGTCCCTTTCGTATCTGTCACGAGCAGAAAGCTGGACCACCCTGGGAAGGGCATGCTTCAGGAGATGTGACCTGGAATGCCCGGGGGGCTGAGGACCGATGTATGACAAGGGACCCCAGAGCTGATCGGGGGGACGCCTTACTGATAAGATTAAAGCCTCGGCTGGGGATCTAGGGCTTGGTTTCAACGACAACACCAGTCACCAAGCAGAGAAGAGCTTGGGGCAGAACCACACCCTGGTACTGTAGATGACAGAGCACATTTTCTAGTTTCCCCCTCCCTCTTCTTTCTGTCCCCCTCCCCCTGCAGCTGATGCTGTATGATGCTTCTATCAGTGCAACTCCAGGAGCTGACTCTCGAGCAGCCTCCTGCACTACGCAGCCCGCTCCACGACTCCCGTGTATCAGTGCGGTGTCGCCCGACGCAACAGTTACGGTGTTGTGTGGCTCACCCCCTCACGTGAATTTGCCCTTTCCTCACTGCATTTGTTCATTTCTATGTCCACAGCACTTGGTTACAAGCACCTGCACTGGCCCCAGCCCATCTGGGTTCAACCTCATTTCTGCAAATTTCCGGCGGCTCGACAGCCTCAGTTTCCTCCTCTGCAAGGTGGGGGTGGTGATAATAGTGATCTCGCCCTGAGAGTTTCGGGAAGACTGAATGAGCTGCTGTGCGTCTCATGTGCCGAGCACCTGACAAACACAAAGGTGACTTGCTGCTGTTGCTGGAGACCTTAGAAGTGGTTGGCCCAGGGCAGCTGGTCCACGCCGGGGTGCTCGGCCCTCCATTGACCTGTCCAGAGGCCCTGAACCCCCACAGAGAGGCACGGGCTACGGAGTCAGGATTCGGACCCCATCCTGAGTGGGCCCGAGGACAGTATTTAAATTCTCTGAACCTCAAGTTGCTGCCTTTGAAGAGTGAATGAACCATTCCTTAGCGTTGCTTGTTTTGATGAGGTGGGCGAGCCACAAACATATCGAGGATTTTGTCTTTTGAAGGTTGGATTCTAAAGACAAATGTGATTGCAGAGAAATGTCAGTCACCCACGAAAAATCCATCAATTGTCCATAAACCAGTAAAGCAAGGTTTCAGATAGAACACCCAACCTGTAGTTCTTCAGTACCAAGGCTTGAGAAAACTGAGATAAACTAAAGAAAAGAAAAAGAAAGTCTATTATCATATATGGAAACATGTCAACATTTCTGTCTTTAAAATATTATTAATGATTAAAGTAGCATTAGAAAATGGGAGGTAGATGGCAAGTTCTTTTTTTTTTTAAAGATTTATTTATTTATGCATACAAGCTGGGGTACAGGCCAGAGGCATAGGGAGGTGAGAGGTTTCACCAGAGACAGAGTGGGGCGCAGAACAGGCAGATCGATGGAAACACACTGCTGAGCGGAGCAGTGGGCGAGGCAGGAGAGGTCTGCTGCTCCATGTGGGAAGCTCCCCGGCCGGGCATCGAACTCGCATCGCAGTTGCTGACAGCTCCACAGCGCGGCGCCCAACCGCTGCATCACCAGGAAGGCCCAAATGGCTAGTTCTTAAGAATTCATATTTACCTTTCGCTATGAAGTCTCTGAAATATGAACATAAAAAAGGTTAATTTGTGCTTATGACAATTAAAATGAATGGAATTGTCACCTTTTTTTTTTTGCATAGAAGAACTGGGGCCAGAGGTTGGGGGTGGTGAGAGAATTCACCAGAGACAGAGTGGGGAGCAGGCGGATCTACTGAAATACACTGCTGAGGGGAGCAGCGGGCGAGGCAGGAGAGGTCTGCTGCACCCTGTGGGAAGCTCCCTGGCGGGGATCAAACTCCTGCTGCAGTGGCTGCCGATAGCTTCATAGTGCTGAGACTGAACCCCTGTGCCACCAGGGAGGCCTCAGAAAATATTCCAGCAGCTACTGTTAGACTATCTGCTCTGACGTTCTTGGAAAAGCTTCTGTGACAGCCGGGGGTGTGGGATCCGGTGCTTCTCGTGCTGAAGGCCTGTCGTGGTGTATGTTGTTGCCTCATAAGCAGTTGTTTGCTCTGGGCCATATTGTTTGTATGGCGATTCGGAAGCAATGCTTCAGGGTCTCGTTCTTTACCCCAACAACAGTCTTTCCGTGTACGGTGGTGTCAGTACACTCACAAAGCTGTGCTACCATCACTTCTATTTCCAGAAACATTTATCACCCCAGACATAAACTCTGGGTCCATGAAACACTACCCTCCCACCTCTGTCCCCTGGCACCTGGTAGCTTCTGTTTTGCTCTGTTCCTATAGATGGACCTGCTCTAGGTACCTTATTTGAGCAGGATCATACACTACTCGTCCTTTGTGTCTGCCTTATTTTACTTAGCATTATATTTTCTTTTTTTTAAGGATTTATTTATTTATGCATACAAGAGTTGAGGTGGAGGCCAGAGGTGTGGGGTGGTGAGAGGATCCACCAGAGACAGAGTAGGGAGTGGAACAAGGCAGATTGATAGAAATACACTGCTGAGGGGAGCAGCAGGGAGACAGGAGAGGTCTGCTGCGCCATGTGGTCAGCTCCCTGGCCAGGGATCAAACTCAGGCCACAGAGGCAATAGCATGATGTCTCTGAGACTTAATCCCTAGCCAGCAGGGAAGCCCTCAAAGTATAGATTTTAAAAGTTAGATTTATTGAGATACATTTTACATCCCTTAAAATTCACTCTTTTTAGTATTGACACTTCCACAGTCGAGATACAGAGCAGTTCTGTCACCCCTTAAGTCCCCACAGGCCCTTTGATATTGGCTCTTTACCACACCCTGAACCTTGGGCAGCGACTTGTTTTCTATTCCTGTGTTTCAACAATGTCATGTGATGGAGTCATAGAGCATGTTCCTCTTTGAGCCTCATGTCCTTCACTCAGCATAATGCAGCTGCAATTCGGGCATGTTGTTGGGTGTATGGGTAGTTCATCCTTTTTCATTGCTGAGTAATGCTCCACAGCATAGACGAACCATAGTTTTTCTGCTCACCTACTGAGGGACCCTTGGAACATTTGGACTGCATCCACATTTTGACAATTAGAAATCAGGCTATTATAAACATTCATGGATGGCTTTTGTATGAACATAAATTGTCGTTTCTCTAGGGTAAGACTAGGAGTGAGACTGTCATATGTTAAGTAAATACTTCTTTTATTTTATAAGAAACTGCTGGGAGGCTTTCTAGAGTTACTACACCAGGTTGCATTCCCCTCAATGGTATGTGTGTTTCAGTTAATCCACAGCTTCACTTGAACTTGGTATTATCTTTCTGTTCATTTAGTTTGGGGCATTAGAATGGGTCTCTCATTGTGATTTCAATTTACATTTCCCTAATGACTAGTGACGCTCGAGTGCTTATTCCACATGCTTATTTATTTTGTTAGTGAAGTATCTGCTCAGCTCTTTCAGTCATTTTCTATAGGGAGCATGCTGTTCTGAACAAGGTTTACCCTCAGAAGAAACTAGTTAACCAGAGCCTCACCTCCTAGAGTTTCGCCCGAGCCTTGCTGACCTGCGGGAAGGGAAGGACCCAACTCAAGCCTATCCTAGCCACCCCATCCCACCTACAAGAGCAACGAGTACGCAGTTCACAGTCCAGAGGGCTAAAGAACACTTCTCCTCTCCCCAAACCTTACCACCGCATTCTAAAGGCCTATTTCCAGAAGCAGTTCCTTTCACCCAGCACATCATGTCTGGCTATCAAGAAAAAATTATAAGACACATTAAAAGGCAAAAAAAAAAATAGTAGCTTGGAGAAACAGAGTAAGCATCAAAATCAGACTCAGCTGTGTAGGGATTTAAAACAACTATGATTAATTTGCTAAGAGCTGCAATGGGTAAAGTAGGCAGCGTGCAAGAACAGATGGGCAATGCAAAGAGATAGAAAGCCTAAGGAAGAACTAAAAAGAAATGCTGAAAATTTTTTTTAAAAAAACACTGGAACAAAAATGAAGGATGCTTTTGATGGACTTACTATAGTCTGGACCTGACTGAGGAAAGAATATGTGAACTTAAGCCTATCTCAATAGAAACCTCCAAAACGGAAAAATCAAAGGAAAATATAGTTAAAAAGGAACAGAATAACCAGAAACTGTGGGACAACAACAGAAGGTGCAACATACATATAATGTCATTTCCAGAAGAAAAAGAAAGAAAGGAACACAAGAAATATTTGAAAAATAATGATAGAGAATCTACCTCTCAGTGTTATCAGCCACCAAACCACAGATCGAGGAAGTACAGAGAATAACACCAAGGATAAATAACTTCCAGGAAAAAAATACACATAGGCATATCATTTTAAACAATAGAAAATAATTGATAAGGAAAAATCCTGAAAAGAAGCGAGAAAGAAAAAATATGTATTTTTGAGGGGGCCTCCCTGGTGGCGCAGCGGTCGAGCGCTGCGCTGTGGAACTGTCGGCAGCGGCGATATGGTGCGGCAGACCTCTCCTGCCTCGCCCGCTGCTCCTCTCAGCAGTGTATTTCTGATCTGCCTGCTCTGCTTCCCGCTCTGTCTCCGGTGAACCCTCTCGCTGCCCCACCCCTCTGGTCTGTACCCCAGCTTGTATGTATAAATAAATAAATCTTTTAAAAAATATATACATTTTTTTGGTTAAAACCATTATTTTATTATTTTGAATGGGTTCTTTTGTTTGATTTTTTCAGTGATTTCTGTTATTTTTTATTATTCCCTTCCTTTTGCTATCTTTGGTTTTAATTTGTTCTTCCTTTTATACTATCTATTTATTTTAAAAGATTTTTATTTTATTTTTGTGTAGAAGAACTGGGGTGTAGACCAGAGGTGTGGGGGATGAGAGGATTCAATAGAGACAGAGTGGGGAGCAGAGCAGGTAGATTTATTAAAATAATGCATAACCACTGCTTGAAGCAGCGGGCAAGACAGGAGAGGTCTGCTGCACCATATGTGGGTCAGCTCCCTGGCTGGGAATCAAACTCAGGCCATAACAGTAATAGTGCTGAGACTTAAACCCTTGGTTAAGGAGACCCTTTACTATCTTAAGTTTAATCCTTAGATTATTAATAGAACATTTTGTTCTTTTCTAACATAAGCACTTAACGCTATAGATTTAAACGCAATTTTTAATAGATTTACCGAATACTTATTGGGGCTTTTTTGTCTTACATCTGCTGCTGCCTCTGGGTTCAATTTTCTTCTTGCTGAAGTATATATTTGGCTAGTTCTTTCAGCAAGGACCTTTTAAGAGTTTAGACTTCTTTCTTCTCTTTTAGAATTCCTATGAAGTACATATTGGACCTTCTCATTCAGTTCTTCATGTGTTCTAATACTAACTCCAGTTTTACCTCTCTGTGCTACATCTAGATAGTTTGATCAGAGCTATCTTCTAATTCACTAAATCTTTCTTCAGCTATATTTAAGCATTGTAACTCATTCAATGAACTGTTACTTGAATGATCTTTTTTTCATTTCTAGAATTTCTATTTGTCCATTTTCTGTTCCTTTTCTGTCTCCCATCTGCTTTCATGTCCATCTTTTTTTAGCCTTATGGCTCCTATTCTTCCTTTAACTCTGAATATTTGAAACATGTTTTACTCAGAGACTCAGATTTTAAAATACTGGTCTTGTGTTAAAATTTCATTTGTGTGATATTTGTTGGAATCTACCCAGTAATAGTTCATTTCCCTCTGTGCTTAATCATTTTGACTACGAGGTCCTCTTTAGCATGGCTTCCTTACCATAGGGACTTATATACCGTGGAATATAGAAATATTCTAGAGACATTTCTCTGGCAGGGTCTCATGATATCATCAATTCTAGGGATCATTAGTTCTTTGCTTAGGACGCTCATCCTCCATGAGTAGAATGGATCTGACCATCTTTGTATGTGTAAGAAAGATGAAAGATTCTCAGGTTAACTTTGTGACTCAACAATGACATCAACGACCCAAGAAGTTTCTATCTTTCTGTCATGCAATCCCTCTGTAATATTCTTCATCATGGCTATGAACTGGCTGCAGCAGACAAGGACAAGCCCAGAGAAGAGGAAAGGGGCATTTCTTCCATGCATCTTTTTCTACTGGGGGGGACCCTTTCCCAGAGTACCTTATAGACTATCCCTCAAGCCCCATTGTCCCAATGGACAACCTGCCTAAATCCTACCCACCAGAGAGTCTGGGGGAGTGAGTCTGGGTATTTTCGAGTCTCAGTAGTGAGAGGTGGGCTCTTCCAATGGTGAAGAAAGGACAAGTAGAAGTTGGAAATGGCTTTTTGGTACATAACATTTCCAAACATTTCTATGAATGTGGACCAGGAAAAAAGACATTTTGTCATCAACTCAGTCTATCTTATTGGCTGAACTTCAGACTCACTTATATAATTAGAATAAATTATATCTAATTCATTTTTTAATCTGTCCCAAGAATTACAGACATTTTAACTAATGCTCGCTGCCACCATCTTTAGCAGGAAACCTAACAAATTTGGAAATCCAAATTTATTTGAAACTTATTTTGTGCATCAAAGAAAACAGCCTTTGTTCTTGATTACTAATGTGGGTCTTTACAGCACATTACTGTCTTCAGGCCTTTCAATGACCCAGTGAAATGTCTCCCTTTTACAGGTGAAGAAGAGAAGGCTTAGGGAGCAGAGGGGCCTTGTTCAAGGTCACACATGCTGAAAATGCAGCACAGCCAGCCATGCTAGGTTTTGAGGTCCATTCTTTGGGCCATTCTTCTTCTATTTCTCCATCCGAGTTATTGGAAAGGTGCCAACTTGAGAATCAGGAACGTAATTTCCTCGACTTCAAATGGGCCTACAGCATTTTTCTTGAAGTCTGAAATAATCCGAGTGGAGTTTGTCACTATGTGATCTACCAGACGGGGCCTTGATGAGCAATGGAAATGAAATTCCTCCAGACTATCTCTTGGGATGCCGTTTGGCAATATTAAATGGAGGGCCTAAATTAGTCTGGTGAGAGAGTTAATTCCTTCTCTAATTCAGGCAGCTGTCCTGAGAGAGCTGTCCGCTGGGAGTTCAGACTCCTGGTTCGGAGAGTCTGTGGACAAGAGTCCAGCACAGCCAAGCCTTCCCCCAGCACCTAGGCTGTTCTTCCACAGCCTCCCCCTGGATTTGCTCTTCACCCTCAGTCTTCCCTGCAAGACTTGGAAGAGCAAAGCTCAAGCCTCCACACACAGCCACCACTGACTTGCGTACCATACCTGGCACATAGTAGGGCAGCACACAACACCTGGCACATAGTAGGGCCACACCCAGCACCTGGCACCTACTAGGGCTGCACTCAGTACCTTGCACATAGTAGGGCTGCACACAAGCTTGTTTAACTAGGTGATTAACAAATCACTAAAATCACTAACATTCAGTTGCCCTCAAATTAAGTTGAACTGTGTGTGCTCAGGGTTTGTAAAACTCCCAGTGGTCAATTTAGAACCAGCCAGCCAGCCTGCCTTGCTGGTATCTTAGAATTTTGGGGGGAGCAAACTCGGCTGTTCCTTGCTCCATCCTGTGCCCTGACCTGAGCTGTGTCCTTGTCACTGTTGTCAGGCTTCCTTTCTCTCAGGCCTTACCTGCCAGCTAGATGGGTGTGTCTCTTAGAGTAAGAAGAGGACCTTGCTCTGGGCCCATGATTTAGAGGCTTCACATATCATAAACAAGCACACTTTCAACAGCCCAATGAGAGGGGCACTTTGTAGCTTAGAGGGATCAAGTGCCTTGCTCAAGATGACACAGCTGAGGGCCTCCCTGGTGGTGCAGGGGTTGAGTCTCAGCACTATCAAGCTATCTCCAGCCACTGGGGTCTGAGTTCGATCCCCAGTCAGGGAGCTGACCCACAGGGGGCAGCAGACCTCTCCTGTCTCGCTGCTGCTCCCCTCAGCAGTGGATTTCAGTAGATCCACCTCTTCTGCTCCCCATTTGGTCTCTGGTGAAATCTCTCACCCCCCCCAACTCTGGCCTGCACCCCAGTTCTTGTATGCATAAATAGATAAATCTTTTTTTTAAAAAAGTCACACAGTTGAGAAGTGGTGGGGCTGATACATATGTTGTGCTTCGATAAAAAATTCACCAGGGGATTTTTAGAGCCGTGAAAATACCCTGAATGCTACTGTAGTAATATCAAGGAATACATGTTATTCGCTATATATTTGTCCAAACAGCGAGCCCTAATATAAACTGCGGGCTCAGAGTTCAATGCCAGGTCTCTGTAGGTTCATCAGCTGCAATACAGGTACTCTCTGGCAGGGGAGGCTGGTAATGGGCACATGTGTCAGGGCAAGGAGAATACGGGGAATTTCTGTATCTTCCTCTCCATTTTCTTATGAACCTGAAACTTCTCCCCAAAATGTCCTTTTTTATAAATTTGACCACAAATAGAATTACATGTGAGACAATCTGAGAAATTTAAATTCACATGAGGTGCTAGACCACATTTTTTTAAAGAGTTATTTATTTATACATACAAGCTGGGGGTACAGGCCAGAGGTGTGGGGCGGCGAGAGGGTTCACCAGAGACAGAGTGGGGAGCAGAACAGGCAGATCAGAAATACACTGCTGAGGGGAGCAGCAGGCGAGGCAGGAGAGGTCTGCCGTACCATGTGGGAATCTCCCCGGCTGGGAGTCAAACTCACACGGCGCACTGCCGACAGCTCCACAGTGCAGCGCCTAACTGCTGTGCCACCAGGGAGGCCCGCTAGACCACATTTATAGCATTAATTTTTATGTTTATTATCGCCTTGCGCATATAATACATATTTATAGTTAAATATACATTTATAATTTAATATTTGCTATATATTAAAGTACCATTGACATAAATTGCTAGAAATATTATGGTCTATGATTTCAAACCATATTATAAAGCTATTGTAATCAAAACAGTGTGGCACAGGCATTAAAAGCATGCACAGATGGATGACAAGAGAGCTCAGAGATAAATTCATGCATATATGGTAAATTAATTTATAACAAAGGAGCTAAGACTGTACAGTGGGTAAGGGACAATCTTTTTGATAAATCACATTGGGAAAACAGGATGCCATGCAGAAAAGGATGAAACCAACAACTATCTTACATAATACAAAAAAATTAACTCAAAATGGATTAAAGAATTGATTGTAAGTCCTGAAATTATAAAACTCCTAGAAGAAAACATAGGTAATGTTGATATCAGTCTTGCAATGATATTTTGGATTTGACAACAAAAGTAAAAACAACAAAAGCAAAAATAAATAAATGGAATGCCATCAAACTAAAATGATTAACAAAATGGAAAGGCAATCTACAGAGTGAAAGGAAATATTTGCAACTCACATATCCGATAAGCAGTTAATATTCAGAGTATATAAAGAATGCATGCAGCTCAATAGCAAAACAATCCAAACAACCCAATTAAAAGATGGACAGAGGATCTGAATAGACATTTTCCCAAAGAAGACATACATATGGCAAACAGGTACATGAAAAAGTCAAAATCACTATCATGGAAATGCAAATGAAAAGCACAATCAGATACCAGTTCACACCTATTAGAAGGATTATTGTCAAAAAGACTGGCCTCCCTGTTGGCATAGGGATTAAAGTCTCAGCACTATCAAGCTCTCATCAGCCACTACAACTTGAGTTCCATCCCCAGCCAGGGAGCTGACCCACAGGACCCAGCAGCCCTCTCCCGTTTCCCCGCTGCTCCCCTCAGCAGTGGCTTTCAGTGGGTCCACCTCTTCTGCTCCCCACTCTGTCTCTGGTGAATCCTCTCACTCCCCACGCTTCTGTCCTGCACACCAGTTCTTGTATGCATAAAAAAATTTTTTAATACATTAAAAAAAAGACAACAGATAACAGAGTTAAAAAAGGGGAGGGCTTTAATCAAGGAGATGAAGTGCGTAGAGGAAAGGGTTAATTGGTGTTAACAAGTTTAAACTATTCTTGGCTATCCATAATTGGTTACTGATTCTATCTTCTGGCAAAAGTTCACACTCATCAGTCCTTGTCACTAGGATGCCTGCTCTCCCGCTGGCTTCTCGAACAGCTAGTGAAACAACTGCCATTTGACCCAGTCCAAAGGTCTTTGGCCCAGTACAAACAGAAGAGTAAGCAGTTTTTGTACTCTGGGGCCTGTTTTCAAAGTACTGCAGTTACAACGGCTTTCACCATGTATACAATGGAGTATTATTCAGTCATTTAAATAAAGAGCAAAACCTTGCCATTTGGGACAACACGGGTGGACCTTGAAGGTGTTATGCTTGGTGAAATAAGTCAGAGAAAGACAAATACCAAAGGACTTCATTTATATGTGGAATCTAAAAAAACAAACAGCACAAGTCATAGATACCAATAACAGATTGGTGGTTGGGGCTGTGGACAGGGTGGGGGAGGGTGTGCAGAGCAAAACTCACAGCTATGAAATAAACACAGGGAGGCGTGTCATGTCCAAGGCAGTGGCTGAAGTTACGAATGCTGTGTTAAATATGTAAAGTCGCTAGGAGAACAAATCTTAAAAGTTCTAACAGAAACACTTTTTAAAAAAGATTTATTTATTTATGCATATAAGAAATGGGGTGTAGGCCAGAGGTGTGGGGTGGTAAGAAGAGTCACGAGAGACAGAGCAGGGAGCAGAACAGGCAGATGGACTGAAGTACACTGCTGAGGGGAGCAGCGGGGGGAGACAGGAGAGGTCTGCTGCACCCTGTGGGAAGCTCCCTGGCTGGGTATTGAACTGGTGCTGCAGTGGCTGCGGACAGCTTCATAGGCTGAGAGGCTGAGACTTAATCTGTTGCGCCACAAGGGAGACCCCCAGAAACACTTTTGTAACTGTTTGAGGAAGGAAATTAGCTCAGCTTCCTGTGAGTATTTCACAGTATATGCAATCACGGGATCACCCTATTGCACACCTGAAACCAATATGTTATGTCGGTTACACCTCAAAATACGGCAAATTGGTGGTGGGAGAAGTTGGGGGGAACTACTTAGGGGTCTAGGGCTTTATTTCCGGTGATGAAAATGCGTTGGAATCAGATGCACGTTTTGGTGGTCCAAAACACTGTCAAAGTGCTAAATGCCACTGATCTGGTCGCTTTAAAATGGTCCCCTTACGATCATGATCAATGAAATAAGCCAGAAAGAAAGAAAATTATCGAATGGTTTCACTTATAACAGGAATATCGGGGAGCCAAATAAGACAGCGACATTCAGCAGGGAAGGGGGGGAGGGGAGGGCTCAAGAGGGGGGAAGAGGGGAGCACGGAGGACTATGGTGATGGCTCCGCGGGAGAACAGGTGGTGGGTAACTCATGGGGAACACACAAAAATGTAAAAAATATGAATAACAAAAATAAATATCTATTTTAAAAAATGGTCCCCTTACGTTCTGTGGGCTCACGTTTTAAAGAGCAGCACAGGTAAAGAACCTGGGGCTTTTCCCGTAAAATGCCAAGCCGGTCGTGACCGCCAGTGCGAGGCTGGACGACACGGGTCCACGAAACACGCTCCACAGACACGCGGGGAGCGGTGCGGGCAGCGGCCCGACGCCACCGCGGCAGCCTCCGGGCGCCCCCCCGCGATGGTTCAGCCCGCCGGCCCCGCCCGCGCGCACCCCCGCGGCCGCAGTGGTCCGGCCCGGCTTCCCCGAGGAAACCCCGCGGGGCGGCGCGCGCGGCCCGGCCCCTGCCACTCGCGGCGCTCCGCGTCAGGGTGGGCCGCGCCGCGGGGCGGGGCGCGAGTCCCGCGCCGCGATTGGCCGGGGCCGAAATAAACATCCGGCGCGGCGGGGCGGGGCCGGAAGGGGAAGGGGAAGGCGGCGGCCGGGGCGGCTCGGGGGTTCCGGGCTCGGGGTTGGCGCCGCCAGGTGCCATGGGCCGGGCTGGCGCGCGCTGAGGGCGCCGCGGGGACCGAAGGGGACGCGGGGCTGGCCATGGCCGGCGCTCGGGCGGCCGCCGCCGCCGCGGCCGGGACCTCGACTTCCTCGGGCCACAAGCCGCCGCAGGAGCCGGGGCTCGGGGAGCTGCTGGAGGAGTTCTCCCGGACTCAGTACCGGGCCAAGGACTGCAGCGGGACGGGCGGCTCCAAGGTGGGTCCGGGGGAGCGACAGCCGGAGACGGCCCCTTTCTCGGGCGTCTCCGAGGAGAGGCTTCAGCTCAGGGGTCCGAGGGAGGCTGGCGTGGAACTTCCCTGCCGCGGCGGAGAGAGGGGGAAGTTCGCGGGTCTGGACCCAGAGTAAGGTCCGGTTTCAAAGCCGAAAAAGGAGGAACTGGAGTGAGAATGAAGCGAGGAAGGGCCTTTTGGGGGGTTTTGCCACGAGGGGATGGAGGTCGAGCATCTGTGCTGAGCGGCCAGGTTCAGAGGAGGGGAGGAGGGGATGAGGAAGGCTGTTCCCCTGCGTGGGGCGTCGGGGCCAAAGCCCACGAGTCTAGAGGATTCCTCCAGGTCAGAGGTCAGAATGCAGGAGCTGGAATGATGGGGCAGAATGGCGCCAAGAGATGAACCGGGTGTGTTGCCTCCTTATATAGTCTCAGCACGATTTTAGGCTCAGGCCCATCCCTTTCCTTCCCCCAGAGCAGGAAGACAGCCCACACTCCCTGTTCCTTTTTCAGAAGCAGGTCTCAGTTCCTCTTTTTTCTACCCTATGGAATTCCCGTCAGTCCCCTTATCACCAGGCCTGGGAGGCTTCTCTGGCCAGACCCTCCCCACCCTCAGCCTTGCCTGGCAGTCAGGTAGGAATATTGCTGGCCCTCCCAGGTGTCTCTCCTCTCCTGGATGGTTTTGGCACGCTTGGCATCAGGTTATCCAGTGGGATTCCGTTCGTTCCTGGGCCACGTGGCTTCCCCTGCGGGACACCGTGAGGTTGGCATCTGCTGGTTGCTGGGGTAACCCAGGCTTCAGTAATGACAGACCTCCCCACCCTCTAATGAGCAAGTATTTTTCAGAGCTTGCCGAGAGGACCACCTGTTTCAGCGTTGTCTGCGTGCTTGTTAAAAATCCTCACTGGTCCCACCCAGTCCTACTGAGTCAGGATTTCAGAGGGAGGAGACCTAGAATTTACGTTTTTTAACAGGCTTCTTAATGATATGCATGCATCTTAAAACTTGAGGCTCCCTAGTTGAAGCCACTGAGTTTTCTCCTCGCTGTTGCTCTTCTGAGTGCTCTTTAAGAAGGCTCTATAAGAGACTGGAGAGGATCCGTGGCCTCTCTCTGGGCCCCTGGGGATTAGGGCTGTCATAAGTCACACCTGACTTCAACTGCAGCCCTAAGTCCTCTCTGAGCTTCCTGGCCTCTTGCAGACTTGAGATGTGACAGGTCTTAGCCTTTTTCTGATGGGCCTTTCCAAGATCTGTGAACAGAACGAGCTGTTCCTTCTATTTTATAAGAAAATGGTGTGTGAGGGGACAGCTTTGTCTGCAGCTGCTACTCATTACACTAACTAGAGCGTCTCGGTACTGGGAAAGTGGGGAAAGGCTGGAACCACTGCAAGATAATGGACTCATGCCAAAGAAAGTAACCTCTGGGGCAGGAGTTCTTCATACTGTGGCCCGTCCCCTCAGACTCTTAGGCAAGCCGTCACCCTCAGATTCGCACAGAATCAACACAGCTTCACATCCAAAGCTGAGGGATTTAGAATCGCTCCCAAAGTCTCATTCCCACACAGGGGAAATGAACGGCACATTAAGGCCCCTGACCCAGAGATGCGTCTCTTCCCGACACTGAAGATGACAGGAGGCCCCTGTCACCCCATGCCCTCTCCGGTTGTGCGCGCCTGATAGTCACCCCCACAGCCACAGCCGGGCCCCCACAGCCGTCATGATGCTCCTGTGTCTCCCCGTGCAGGTGGAGCGCATTGAGAAGAGGTGTCTGGAGCTCTTTGGCCGAGACTACTGTTACAGCGTGATCCAGAATGTGAACGGGGACATCTGCGGCCACTATCCCCAGCACATCGTGTTCCTGGAGTACGAGAGTTCTGAGAAGGAGAAAGACACGTGAGTATCATGTGATCAGAGCGTGCTCCTCCCAGGGCCAGGGCGCCTGCGCTTGGGTGGGGAGCTGAGCAGGGCGGACTCACTTTCCAAGGATGTTAATTAAACCTCACTGGCACCTTTATGTTCTTCAGGGCTTGGTAAGTCAGGCTGGCGGGTGGCATGGTGTGGCATGAGGAGTTGTCAGTCGCAGCCCGGAAATTCTGTTTCACTCACACCGGCGGCTCCTTGTCCTAGGACCACTAACTTCACACCTCATCTCTTTGATCCTCAGTGTCCTTTTTTAAGAGTGCATGGGGCGGGGGAGGGGGGGCTCCCTGGTGGCACAGCAGGTTGGGTGCAGCACTGTGGGGCTCTCAGGAGCCACTGCAGCAACAGTTCAATACCCAGCCAGGGAGATTCCCACATGGTACAGCAGACCTCTCCTGCCTCGCCCGCTGCTCCCCTCAGCAGTGTACTTCAGTCAGCCTGCCTGTTCTGCTCCCCACTCTGTCTGGTGAATCCTCTCGCCGCCCCACACCTCGGCCTGCACCCCAGCTTGTATGCATAGATAAATAGATCTTTGGAAAAAAAAAGTGCATGGGGGAGACGTGCTGTGTAGATGTGTGGAAGAACACTCACTCTGTGTCGAGGCCAAGAGCCTGAGGTCTGGAGTCAGACTGCTTGAGTTGACTTGCTGGCTGTGAAACTAAGTCAGGACAAGTTATTTCACCTCTTTATCACTTATTTTTCTCATCATTAAGTCTCCATCTTGATCTCGAAAAGTAGCTACTGCAATCCCTGATAAGCAGGAATGGTACAAGCCTCACAGGTTTGTTGTAGAAATTTGCAAGGCCTGAGCGCTTTCCAGGGGTGGCAGCTCAGACCAGAGCAGGTCCCCGGGACACAGCCATGGCTGTGAAAGAAAGACCTGTCCGCCACGGCAGACACGGAGAAGCAGCCCCAGCACTGGGACGCCACGTGGTGCTTTCTGTTGATCTGCAAAGTTTGTTCCCCGGGTCGTCCTGCTTGCTGCTGATTTTATCTTATTTTTTTTAAGATTTGTTTTATTTTTGCATACCAGCTGGGGTGCAGGCCAGAGGTGTGGGGCAGTGAGAGGGTTCACCAGAGACAGAGTGGGGAACAGAACAGGCAGATTGACCGAAATCCACTGCTGAGGGGAGCAGCAGGCGAGGCAGGAGAGGTCTGGCACGCCATGTGGGAATCTCCCCCGCCGGGCATTGAACCCACGCAGCCGAAGCTGCGGACAGCGCTACAGCGCTGCACTTAACCTGTTGCGCCACCAGGGAGGCCCTGCTGCTGATTTTAAAGGAATGGCGAGAGCTGTTGGCAGCAGTGTTGTGACCGCCTGGCGCAAAGAAATGTCAGCATGAGCACCACAGGTCCCTGCATCTGTGCCCCAGCAGCTGGCTGGAGACTCACTCCCAGGCTCCGGGGCAATGAATTGAGGCCACATATAGCGAGGTGCCCCCTGATCCGCATATGTGCTAAGGTTTGCGTAGCCCTGAAGGCAAATCGGGAAGGGTGAGTGATACCACCTGTGCATTAGTGTTTGGGGAGACCCCATGGTGGAGAGTCTTCTGAGCTAGAATCAAATGATGGGCAGGAACTTGGCTGAAATGTCTTAGAGACATTTGTCTCTAAGACAAATGTACCAACTTGTACAGGCTCCTTGGTCTCAAGGAGGGTGGACTTGTGGGTGTTTGTGGTTTTGATGTGTCGGTATCCCTGAGCATTCATTAAAATCACAGATTTTAGGGTCCCTCCCAGGCCCTCCGAGTTGCAATTTCCAGAATCTGCATTCTCAAGACAGCTGCCTCTATGCGTCTACATATGCGGTAGCCTGAGGCGCCTTGCTGTGGACGGGGAGGAGCTGGAGAAGGCTGTAAAGTGGGGGTGTCTCACAAGGTTGTACTGGGGTTCACTGAGAAAAATGAATGTATCAGAGAAGCAAATTGTTTATCGATTCCAGATATTGTATCATGTTCCTCTGTTGTAACCTAAGAAATCCAGGGGTCCCCAGGATTTCGTTATGGCCCCCTAACCTCGGGACCCTGTCTCTTCCTGCCACCTTCCAGAGTGAGGAGACTCGCCTTCTGCAAGTCCTGAAACGAGTCTCAGAACACGAGCTCTTCCGCTCGCCCTTGTCCTGCCTGTATCATGCTGTATCACTCCCTGCCGCGGGCGGTTTCCTCTCTGCCCGCGGCCTGCTGCCCTTGACCTCAGCTGCATCCCAGTTGTGCTTCTCCAGCCTGTGGTGACGGATCACCTGGGGCTCTGGATGAGACACAGTCTGGCTCCGAGGTCTGAGCCTGTGTTTACTCACAAGCCCCCAGGTCGGGGCGAACAAGCCTCCGGCAGTGCCCAGAGGAACTCCAGGTGGGGCACCTCGCAGACGCTCTTCCTGGAAGGAACAGGCTCGGTCCTGATTCAGTCGTCACCCTTAGGGAGAAAGAAGCGAACCCGCTGCTGAGTGCCTGCTGTTGGACAGCTGGTTGCGCTCAAGTCCCACATCTACCCGGGAAAGCAGGTGGCGTCACCTACTGTGCGGGGAGGGAGTTGAGCCCAGAGATAGAACTTGGCGTTGCCCAGGGTCTCGGCGAGGGCGAGTGAAGCGGGGTTAGAGCCGACCTGCCTTTTTCTGCCAGTCTGGGGCTCTGCCTCCTGGCCCAGCGGGGCTCACCTGCCAGGCCGGGTCCTCACAGCACCTCCCTGACACTAGGGGCGATCCTCGTTGGTCGACTCCCCTCCTTGCAAGGCCTTGAAGCGGTAATGAGTGGCCGGCGCGTGTTTGTTGAGGAGAAGGGCGTATGCGCGTGTCCAGGTGGGAAGGAGGAGAGTTGACTTCTGACGAGGCTGACTTCCCTGTTAGGGCACCACTGCTTAGACCTAGTTAAACAGGGGAGAACTGGATTCAGGAAGTCGTCTGCCCTGTTTGGCCGCCTCCCCATTTTAGCCCATCAGCCAGGGACAGAAGCCGGAGCGGCAACCTCTGAACAGGCAACAGATGTTCTC
Organism: Scalopus aquaticus; assembly: GCA_004024925.1. Lineage (NCBI taxonomy): Eukaryota > Metazoa > Chordata > Mammalia > Eulipotyphla > Talpidae > Scalopus > Scalopus aquaticus. The sequence continues at coordinate 19,976 of PVIJ01003252.1, forward strand.
GGAGCTGCCACCGTGTGGCGGAGCCCGGGATGCAGTTAGAAGCAGAGTGGCCGATTCAGGTGGCCGAGGAAGTTCCTGCTCTGGGTCTAGTAAGGCACACAGGCCGGTAAACCAGCAGCCCGCGTAGGAAGCGCCGGAGGTAGGGCAAGGGAGGCGCAGGGGGATCGTGGTCACGTTCTGCCCCTGAGTCCGGCGCGTGTGTGTTGGGGAGGGGGGTCCCCACAGCCGTTCTCCGAAATTAGCTGGGCTTCCCTACGGAGAACTCCTGACCTGTCTGCCTGCTCCCCCAGGACGGCCGCGCCTGGCCACGTCGAGGGCAGTTGCGAGTCCAGGCCATCACCTGCACATCTGACGGGCGGGCTGTCTAGTGGGAGGCCCCAACGGCCCCTCCTGGGGTTCGGCTGATTTGCTCGAGCAACTCAGAGCAACGTTTTGCTAACTAGATGGCCGGTTTAGCAGAGAAGGAGACAGCCGCATGGGAGGGGGCGCAGGGCCAGGCCTGGGAGGGGGCACAAAGCCTTCAGGCCTTCACCAGACACGCCATTCTCCCCAGTTCTCGTGTTCGCCAGCCTGGGCGTGCTCTGAGCCCCATTCTTTAGGTTGTTAGGGGGGCTCCAGTTCACAGGCTCACTGACTAAACCATTGGCCCCTCTGATCACTTGGTTCCCTAGCAACCGGCCCCATCCTTAGGTAATCTGGGGGCTTTCCAAGTCACCTCATTTATGTAACAAAGGACTCCTTGATCACTGGCATCTCTGGAAATTTCTACGGTTTTCGAGCTCTGTGCCAGAAAAGGGAAGAAGACCAAATACTTTTCTTACCGTAAGTCACGATCTCGCGCGGCTGAAACCTCGGCTTCAGTGCCTGTGCTGCTGACGGGTCTGCGGCCTGAAGCTCGGGGTTTCACTCCCTGAGCTGTTTCACCTATAAAATGGGGCTAACGAGGCCTAACTGAGAGAAGGTGCCCTGCTCTGGGCACGTAGAGCTGTTCAGTAAGAGCAGGAAGTTTGGGGGTACGTAGTAAAATTAACTAGCCTAGTTGGCGGAGTGTGGTGCTGGGCTGGGAAAGCTTCCCACTGGAAATTATGTGACAATAGCATTTTCTTAATTTGAATATAGCTTTATTTGTGCATAAACGAGGCCTAGGAAAAATAAAATCCAATCTCTAAATTCAGTTAAATAGCAAAAGAAATCTCACCACCTGGCAACATCTTGCCAGAAATTTCTGTGCATAGATGACAAACCTCTAAATCCCCAAGCCCCAGCTTATTCAGACGCGAGCATCACGTGCCAGCTGCAGCTCAGCGCTCGGCACTGCAAGCAAAACATCCTAGGCCAAGAGAGGTAAAAATAAAATCGGGAACTACGAGAACAGAAACCAAAGTGGTTGGTTGATGAGGGGAACCGGGAAAATCAGCGACTTGCCACCCTACCACGAGGTGCCCCGCCTCTGCTGGAAGCCTGCTCTGAGCCCCGTGAGGGAAGTTCCGGCATGTTCTCCACCTCGGTTGTGTGGCCAGTTCGCTGAATAGATGGGCTAAGCCTGGGCTAGTCAGGTGGGCTAAGTGAGAGTCTGTTGAGGCCATGAGAAGGGCCTGGGGCCGCAGAGGTGGGCGGAGGCTGCGGGGGGGGTGGGGGGCTGAGTGAGCGTCAGGGGCAAAGCTCCTGTGTGTCCTAGTGGGCTGCGGCCCTGCCGCCCCCTGCCGCCCTCTAGGCGCCTTAAAGAGGCTCCGCATCCCAGTGCCTCACCTCTGTCATTCTTTCCCCTTCCTTCCAAACACTTTTGTTGGCAGAGCCAACTTCCTGCATCAGACTGTACAGAAAAGCTCACCGTGGCGTGAGTCTCCCCGGGGCCCCCGTACTGTGTCTCCACGGTCATCAGATTGCTGGGCCAGCTCACGTCGGAAGACGCCTTTCACGCTAACCTCAGGCTGCCCCTGGAGAGTGGTTAATTTTCAGGAACGTGGCTTGAGCCTGGGCCTAACTCCGTTGTGACGAGACTGTTTGTCTTACTGACGACAGCGTCCGGGTGCCCTGGGCAGTCACCCAGCTGCGCGGGGCTGCCGGGCTTGTCCTGAGCAGTCTCACGGGCTCGGCTGCAGAGCGCGTGGCTGCCTAGAGAGGTGAGGATGTGCAAGGAGCGGAAAGCCCTCTGGAACCGGAGCTGGGGGCGCCCCCTTTCCAGGAGGGGGGCCTCTTCCCTGCTTTTTTTTTTTTTTAGCATTTATTTATTTATGCATACAAGCTGGGGTGCAGGCCAGAGGTGTGGAGTGGTGAGAGGGTTCCCCAGAGAGAGTGGGGAACAGAACAGGCAGATCAAAATACACTGCTGAGGGGAGCAGCGGGCGAGGCAGGAGAGGTCTGCTGCGCCATGTGGGAATCTTCCCAGCCGGGTATTGAACTCACGCTGCAGCTGCCAACAGCTCCACAGTGTAGCGCTTAACCCGTTGCGCCACCAGGGAGGCCTCTTCCCTGCCTTCTACTTGTTCACTCTGTGCGGGGTGGGCTCCTGCCCTCTCCTGATTCTTGGTTCTCTGGCTACTGGCAGCGATGACCAACTGATTTGGAGGCTGTGCTAAGGGCTGACAGGTGGATCTGTTAACACTGTGTGGTCCGCTCACGTATCAGCACGTGTTTTTGTCACAGTATCAGGTGGCCGCTCACGTATTCATACGTGTTCATCTAGTCTCTGGTTTTTCACGCTATGGTGGATTGATTTGGAACTATTAGGAGCTATTTCTTTGATTGTACTCAGTCTAGAAGCTTTACACATTGTTTTGGTGAAAGTGTAAGGTGTTTTATGAGAGATACTACAGTTTTTTAATATCCAGGAGTTCAGGAGTTGTGTGTGTTTTCTTGAATGCTTCTACCATTCATGCGGTGGCACAGAAAATGGCCGGCCCCAAGGGCTGGGAAATTTAAAGGGCACCAGCACACGAAGTTAAAAGTAGACCCTTATTTTAGGATATGGTTGTGAATTGCTGGAGCTCTATTCTAAACCAACTCCTCGTGTTCTAGAAGTTCATTTACCAAACCTGCAGCATTAACCGCTGTGCTGCTCAGTGGCCCCGGCAGCCTCTCTTTAGCAGCTTTGCGTCAAGGTCACCCTGTCCCGCTGGCTGCGCTGTTTGGGACACGGGCTCACCAAGGGCCCGTGCGCTCTCTAGTCCACACCGCGAGGCCAGCATCGCCATAGAGCCAGACACACAGGGGTTCTGGCGTCCCAGGGCATACAAGTCTTGTCTGTACCGTAGTCCGCTAGGTGCAGTGGCATGATATCTAAAAACCCTCCGTACACACCCTGATCAGACGTGACGCAGACACTGAGTACATATTGCTGGGACATGGTGAGACAGATGTGCTGGACGCGGGGTTGCCACAGCCAGTTGTGGCGGGGGGCGGGGGCGGGAGCTCAGTGTCTCAAAAGCACAATAAAGCAGGTCGTGGTTTTATTGTGTTGTGGTTGGAATGTCTGAGATAGTAGAGGCCGAAGGCCATGTGGAACATGACCTTCATCTTACCCTGTTGTCTGAGACGATCACACAAATGGCTTCTCTGGCTTTGCCTGACTGAGCGAAAAGCTGGACACCTGAGACAAAGGTCAGCTTGTTTGCCGTGTGTGCTTCTCTACCGCAGGAGCCACGGCCTCAGTGTAGTGTGCTTTTCTCATTCGAAAGGTTCTGAAATCAGGATGGCTTCATTTTAAAAACCAACAACAGAGGACAGTTTTTGTTGTTTTTTAAGATTTATTTATGCATACAAGAGCTGGGGTGTAGGCCAGAAGCGCGGGGGTGGGGGTGTGTGTGTGTGAGAGGGTTCACTAGAGACAGAGTGGGGAGCAGAACAGGCGAATCCACTGAAGTTCACTGCTGAGGGGAGCAGCGGGGAGACAGGAGCGGTCTGCTGTGCTGTGTGGGAAACTCCCTGGCCGGGATTGAACTCGTGCTGCAGTGGCTGCCTGTAGCTTCATAGTGCTGAGACTTAACCTCTCGCGCCCCCAGGAGGTCTGAGGTTTCCTTTTCCTGAAAAACAGTCCATGGTCTAGAATTTGGGGAACTGAGCGGTTACTAAATTTTGAATTAATATTTGCAGTAGACTTGGCCTGGGGGCACAGGCTGCCCTCTCAGAGCCCAGCCTGACCTGCCTCTCGCCCCCCGGCAGGTTCCAGAGCACCGTGCAGGTGAGCAAGCTGCAGGACCTCGTCTACCGCAGCAAGACGGCCAGGTGCCGAGGGCGCTTTGTGTGCCCGGTGATCCTGTTCAAGGGCAAGGTGAGAGCACCCACGGCGCGGCCTCGCGCTCCGATGCCCTGCGCTGGGGCAGCTGAGAGTGCGGAGTGCAGGGCGCTCTTGTTCTTAGCCTTTGCTGCCGGGGGCCTGGCTGTGGGCCTGGCGCTGTGGGAAACCGCCTGGCGCTGATTCCCCCTCCAGAGGCGAGTCTGGTTGTGGAGGGGCGTTCAGGCCAGAGGCCCAGCCCTGTGCTCTGAGCAGGACCGTTCAGGCCCTTCCGTGCCTGGGTTTCCTCCGCAGTAACCGCCCCTCACTCTAGAGTCGAGCAGCTGGGGTGAGTTAGTACGTGGTTCCCCCTCCATGGTGGGATTCACCGCGTGCTGCTGAGGGTGTGTGGCACGCAGCACTGCTTCAGGCCGTGGCTGGACGCGCTGTGAGGCCGACACCACCTCTCCCCGGGGCGCCGCGTCTGACTCCCCGCCGATCTGACTCCCAGCCGGGGCTCCTCTCCCCCTCCCACAGCCCTCTGCTCACTACACAAGAGAATTTGGACTTAAACCCTTCAGGCTGGCGCCCGGGGACTCAGGGCCTGGTGCTGGTGTGAGAGGACCTCACGGAGAGGGGCGCAGGGCGGGGGGAGGCTGCACGGGAGGGGAGTCGAGTAGGGACGGGGTGTGGCTGGGGTGAGCCAGGATGAGCCCTGTCTGCTGAGCGCCCCTGAGGCCTGCGGGTTGGGTGGGAGAAGGGCCGCTGGGCAGGGGGAGGTCGGAAGGGAGACTTGGCCGGAGCCTTTCTGGAGCAGGTTGACTGCGGAAAAAGTATGTGTGGAAGCTGAGTCCCAGAAATCATCTTAAAGCTATCTTTGCTTCTCCTGGCTCGGGACAGTGTGCGCGTTCCCGGAAGTCGTTCAAAAGCCAGTTTAAAGCCCAGGGCTCCAGGGAGCAGCGCTCGCGGTTTGGGAAGCCCAGCAGCGGGCTGTGATAGGCGCCACTGCGACCGTGGACAAACCAAAGATGCTGTTGCCTCCACCGCTAGCAGCCGTGAAAAGCGCTTCCTGGTGTGGCGGGCGGGCGTGAGCGGCGCTGCCTGTGCCCTCGGCCTCACCTGCCTCCACACACCTGAGTACACAGGGGCTCCCTGCAGAGCGAGACCGCGTGGCCCTCTGGGGCAGCGAACAAAGGTCTCTCCGGAATGCCTTGGGGAGGAACCACCCTCTACAGCGTAGTCTAGTGGGGGTGCTGACGGCAGAGTTGGCACTCACGGGCCAGCAGGCCAGCGAGAAGGGCGGCCCAGCCTAGTGAGGTCAGAGTCAGAGCGCGCAAGTGCAGGGGCTGTGCGGAGGAGGCGCTGGGTTGGCCCCCGCCGGGGTCTCTGGTCTCCTGCCTCCTCCCCAGTTCCGATCTCTTCACTTCCCTTCCCAACTCCGAGTGCACTTACTGTGAGCCTGCTGGCGTGCGCTTTAAGCTGACTGTGCCGAGCTCTCGTGTCCCCCCGCCCTGTCTGACCGCTGCCCCCCTCACCTGGCGAGGGCCCCCCATTTGTCAGAGCGTGTGCTGCGGGCAGTGGGGGCCCCTCCCGTGCTGGGAGTTAGAGACAGCGACACGTAGCTTAGCCCTGTTCCCAGAGCTCAGCGCGTGGAAGGCAGAGTAACGAGCCAGCAGGACGGGCAGGAGAGTCGTCTGGGGAAACGGGGTCTCTGGCCATGCTTGCTGCCAGCACTCGCTCAGAGGAACCAACTTCTGCCAGGCTGGGGTCAGGAGGCATGTTCAGAAGTGCCTACTTCCTGCTTCCTTCAAATACAGTTCAGTATGCTAAGAACTAGTTACTTCATTTCAGTTACTTTACCTAGTACAGCTTGAGCAACGTTGGAGGTGTTGTTTTGTTGTTAAATACAACTCTGGGGGCATTACTGCTTCTCCCTTTAAATGCTGAAAACATAGCATCCCAGTTGAGATGTACTGTACGTATAAAATAGATATTGTGAATACTTAGTAAGAAAAATATATAAAGTGTTAATACTTGTAAGTGATTTCTTATGGATAGAATATTTTGACTATATTCGATTAAATCAGACTATATGAAAATGTCGAAGTCAGTTCAAGCCTGTAAGGGTCAGACGTTCTCTGAGGGTGCCGTCCCCTCGCCCCCAACACTTGTATCTGCCTTTTACACAACGAAAATCGGGACAAGTCATCCTTCTTTGTCTCTTCCCTTAAAAGTTGGGGACCGGAGGTCAGCCCCCTTTCCTCTGTGTGCCAGACTTTGGTCACTCTTAGCAAATCCCGTGGAACAATATCCCTAGTGCAGAATTTGCGGTCTCTCCTAATCAGGTAAATGGAAAACACGCAGGGTGATTTCCCAGCCAGGAGCTGAGCGCCCAGTGCAGATCTGGTCCGTCAGGAGCCAGGACCAGGGCGAGCAGCGGCGTCAGCCTCAGACCCTGCAGTGGGGTACGGGCCGCCGCTCAGGACCTTCCCTGGGAGCCGGCTGACTTCCCTGCTCCGCTCAGTCTGTCTCCGCTCAGTCAGGTCTCTAGGCCAGGTCTGGCTGCCTCAGTTACTGAAAGACAACAGATTAAAGAACTGACTGCAGAGAGGGGTGTCTGAACCTTGAAGAAAATTCAGGAAACTCTCAAAGATCAATAGCCAAGGAGGGTGTGTGCATCTGCTCTGAGGGACTGAACAGGAGAAATGCAGAGAAGAGCAGGGCTGGTGCTAGCTTAGATGATGGGGTGGGGGCGTGCCCCCCACTTCTGGTTCTCAGGGTTCTGGGGGTTGACGCTTTCCTGCTCCTCAAACCCGGCTGGTCCCCTTAGAGCAGAGGCACTTAACAGGGGCTTAGGTGGTCCCCAGATGAACATGGGAGATCCCAGAAGCCCCTGGAACTGTTCATGGTTTTCACTAGTTTTTCAGAATGCTTTTGGGTCAGGAAGTCAAGCAGCCGGCACCGGAGCTGACCCTGCCGGGCCAGGAAGCCCGGCCCCAGGCCCCGCGAGCCTTCCGGGACAGGCTCCCCAGGAACTGGTTCTTGCTCCCAGGGCTGAGCAGCGCCCCCTGCAGTACCTGCCTTCCTCCCGCAGGCATACGCTGCCTGGAGACGGGCTGACCTAAGCACTCTACCTGCACCTGAAGGCAGCAAGTCTCTTTCCTTCCCATTATCTTACAGAGAAGTCTTCAGGCGGGATTTTGTGGTGTTGGGGACCACTTCACAGTGCCAGGCTCTGTGACCTGTTCAGAGCCGAGTGTCACCCCCTCTGTCCCCACACACTCCCCCAGGGTAAGGGGGCTGTGCTTCCCCAGCCTCGCCTGCTCTGACCTGGCATGGCGAAGGCCTGGGCTGCTGCGTCCTCCCCTTGGGGTCCCCGCTGGCACAGCTTATTTAAAGGGGCCGCCTTAAAATCAGATACTGAAGTTTGTGCTCGATGTCTGTAGTTTCTAGAATTCTAGCTCTCACTGATGAGGAAGAGAGTAAAAGGGTGTGTCCGCATAGTCACAGTTACTACAGTTCCCTGACGCTGCGCGGAGAGAATTTCTCTGGGGTAAAAGAAGCCGGGCCATTTCCCCCAGCTGGCCTCCGCAGAGTGGCCGGCCTGAGCTGAGCCGTGGCCGGGGCTGGCAGGCTCTCGAGGCCGGGGCGTCTAGGTGGGGTCCCCGCGTTGTGAGGCCTTTCTGTCGCTTCCCCTCCCTGTGCTTGTTTCCTCCTCACCTGTAAATCAGCAAAGGTGCTGGCCGCCGGCCACTGCTGCCTCGTGGGCTCGTGAGGGGTCAGCGAGGAGGCGGCCTGCGCGTTTTGGTGCCACGCCCACCGTGCCACGCGCCACGTGTGTGTCCCCGGGTGTCACCCAAGGACATGTGACCGCCTCTCCGCGATAGCGATGTCCTGGGGCCTCTTACTTGAGAGAGCAGACCCCGTGAGCGAGGCTGAAAGTTGTGTTCCAGACACTTCCCCTGAGCGCTGGGCGCGCGGGGGCCGGGGGTTGGGTAAAGGGGGGCGCGCTCCTGGGCCCATTTTGTTGGCCTGGGGGAATCAGTTAAGCGAGGAGGATGCTCTGGGGTCTAATGCACGGCCCGGAGACCAGTTAAGCCCGTTGTATGTACTTGAAAGCTGTGGAGAGACTCGACCTCTAATGTTCTCACCGCAGGGAACCGGCCGGCCGAGGCGGAGGTGTCGGGGAGCGCGTGGCTGCGCTGAGTCCGAACCCGCACTCTGCGCGCCTCCCTGCACACGCCAGCTGTAGCTCACAGAACGGGGAGAAGGGGGGAGGAGACAGAGCCGGGCACGCCCAGAAAACCCCTGGCCTGAAAACGCTGTTTCTCCCCAGCACATCTGCAGGTCGGCCACGCTGGCCGGGTGGGGGGAGCTGTACGGACGCACGGGCTACAACTACATCTTCTCAGGTGAGCGCCGAGCGGAGGGAGAGGGTGTGGCGGCCCGGGGAGGCCTGGGCCTCGTCCTTCCGCCCCGCAGTGGGTGCGTGGGGTGAAGGCGATGTCCGGCCATGAGGCATCTGGCGCTGAAGGAGAGATGGGGCGGCCCGAGGGCGGCCCGGGAGGGCTGGTTGGTCAGCGGGAGCGCTGTGCCCCGGCCTGGTGCTGACGGCAGGTTCCTCCGGCAGGGGGCGCTGATGATGCCTGGGCAGATGCGGAGGACGTCACGGAGGAGGACTGTGCGCTTCGGTCAGTACCAGATCCTTGCGGGTGAGGGCTTGGGCTGGGGACGGGGGTCTGGCCGGTGGTGGCCAGTGGGTACCGGTCCCGGTGAGTGACTTGGCTTCCTTCCTCCCACTGCCAAATCTGTGCCCCGGAAATAAGGTTATAGAAATGCTGGGAGCTCCGCCCCCCAGGCAGACTCATCTGGAATGCCTGAGCAGTCTGTCCATCCCGGCTGGACACCAGGGTCCCAGAGAGAATGCCCCACCCCTGGGCTCCTGGGACCCCAGATCGGAGACCGGGCCTCGAGGTCTGTGTGTGTCCTCAGCCCCAGATCTCCAGGCTTCTGTCGCTTGCCCCACATGGCCCCCAGCATGCCTGGTGTCTGTCCAGGGGTGAGGGATGCCGCTCCCCTGGGAGAAGGGGAGCCTAGAAGCTCCGCAGCTGTGAGATTGGTGCCTTGCCAGAGTTTAATGCTGAGGCATAGCCAAGGCCCCCCACAAAGGGAGGGCGCCAGGCTGGCTCACACGCCTCTTGCCTCCTTCCCAAATGTTTTCAGAAAACAGCACTACAGGACATTATGGCCCGTACCACACGGGACGTCTGAATGGCGTCCGACGTCTCTGGGATGCGCACGGGCACCCCAGTAAATCAGCTGCCCCAGGTCACAGCTGGGCCTTGGCAGGTGTCTGGCGTGCCCGTCTCTGCCTGTGGTTGTGAGGGCAGCCCCCGGCTCTGTCTGGAGATCGGATCAGCTCTGCCTCGGCCCGGCTGTCTCCACGGCACGCGGGGTTTATGGCGAGGAGGCTGCCGGGGACAGCAGATCAGTGGGCATGAAAAAAAAACTAGCCGCGACTGCTGACGTGTTCCACTCCATCTGTGTCTCTGCGGCTGATCATAAGGCAGCCTGGGGGTTAGGAAAATTTTATCTTCCTCCTCACTTCAAGGCCTGCTAAGTGCAGGGAATTCACTTGTTAGTATTTCGCAAACAATCAAATGACTAGGAAGCCCATCTCCCAGAAAGAGTTTCAGTCTGTTAGATTACAAGCAAATCATGTGGCTAAAAATAAAAATGGTCAGAAATAGGGGAAAGGGAGGCAGGTGGACGGAGAGAAACTAATGGAGGCTCGAAGACGCTCAGCCACCAGCTGCCTGCTTTTAAAACTCAGAGATTATCTTGGGTCTTCTGGCTTAGTGTCAAGCAGAGCCAAAAGCCCTGGTCGGCTCCCGGCTGCAAATTGCTCCTCTTTGAGATGTGTTCCAGAGGGCAGGGTAATCTCTTAGAAAGTACCTTCTCCACACCTTCCCTGGGGCCCGCCGGCATGTCTTGGTCCTCCCTGCAGTTTCTGGGGAGAAGGAACACAAGTTCTTGCCAGTGGCAACTGGACTTTCTCGAAGATGCCATCACCCCCACCCAGCCCTCTGCGTGAACATGCAGCGTCTCCCTCTGGCTCTCTGTTTCAGAAGTTCCGAAACACATCTTTTTGATAAGGTCAGAGGCTATGACATCAAACTTCTTCGGTACCTGTCGGTCAAGTACATCTGTGACCTGATGGTGGAGAACAAGAAGGTGAAGTTTGGCATGAAGTGAGTACTGGGTCCCGGGTAGTGGAGGTGATGCATTCGCACGCGGCGGTCGGCCAGGGCTCGGCGAGCGCCGGGCCCCACACCCGAGGCTGGCTGTGCAGCCTTCACGGTGTCTGCAGGCCGCCCCTCCGTGCAGCCTCGTTTCCCCCCTTGCAGGCCAGAAACTGAAGCTCAGAGGGGTTAAGTGACTTCGTCAAGGACATCAGACGGTAGCTGCAGTCTGGGAGTCTCTCCAGTGCTCCACTGCCGTCTTCTCTTAGGCGCCATGACATCCTGTCTCCCCTGCCCCTCACCCCGGCCCAAGTTCCATATTGGTTCTGGCATGTGAGAGCCCTTTAAAACGGAGCCTCAAAAGCCCAGTGTGTTCCTGATACCCTGCAAGCACCTGCTACTATATAAAAACCACCCAGTATGGGCTGTATCTTCATAGAAAGGCAAAATTTAAAGAAATGGAACCCGGGTTCGGATGATGATATTGTAGTCGTTCCAGATTTTATGATTTTTAAATGCTGACTTTTAATCCTCTTTGGAGGTTCTCTTAAAAACCGGGCACACCTAAGCTAGGAACAGCTCCCTCCCTGCAGGTACCCGGATGGTCTCAGCCCTTCCTCCTCGGCTGGCAGGATATCCCGGGCTCTCCCCGTTCTGTGTGGTCGTGTCCTGGGGACACTGGGGCCTGGAGGCTGTCCCTCTGGACAGTGTCTTCTGGCTTGGCTCACGTCTCAGCCCCCTCTCAGTCCGAGGGCTGTTGCCTTCGTGTGGGGCTCAGGCAGAAGTTCTGCGGCGTTCAGTGCCAGCGGAAGTTGCTGCGACATTTGGGGGAGGGGCCTCTGACAGGTTGAGTTAGGCCAGAGGCCGGGACCTTAGATTGCTCAGTTGTGTGAAGTAGGTGCTGCTGGAGGGAATCAGCCCTAAGTTGGACGAGAAGTATCTCGAGTGGCAGGTTCATTTTACGTTGTTAAACTTGGTGTGTGGGGGTGGGTGGGGGTGGGGGTGGGGGTGCGTGCACGCGTGCGCTGATGCCATAACACGCTGTGTCCTGTCTTACAGTGTAACTTCCTCCGAGAAGGTGGACAAAGCCCAGCGCTATGCCGACTTCACTCTTCTCTCCATCCCATACCCAGGTAGGGGTTCTTTTCTGGGCCGAGTCAATGGCAACTGGGACTGGGGGCGCTCGGAGACCATCTACGCTTCCTACACTTATGTGTATCGGTGCCCCAGGAGGTGTTTGTCATTCAGCAGAGGAAGCTGGGGCCCCTGGTCATCAGCGCTCACACGTGGACCTGGCCAGCGTCCTGGAAGGGGCTTTAAGTCCAGAGGGTCGCGTGGGGTCCCGGCTCACTCACTCCCTGTGTCACCCTGCGCCAGTTCTCCTCTCCTAGCCTCAAGTGTTGTCGGGTGTCGGACCTTGGAACGGCTTACTCGCTCAGCCCATCTGGCCACTGTTCAGCCCGGGGGTGCCGGTGGAGGCCGTACTCGCCTGTCGCACACCGGCCGTGCGCGCAGTGGCCTCTCCGCGCTGCAGAGCCCTGGGGTGCCGCAGGCTGCGTTTGTCCTGGGTGCACAGAATTACTGTGCCCCATGGCAAGCGCAGTATTCTCTGCACTAGGTTCCAAAGCTGAGTTGATCTGTTTTTGGGGTGGTGCCTGTCAGCCAGGAGGTCAAAGCCCTGACCTCAGCGTGAAACTGTCAGCAGACAGCAGGAAGTGTCCTCTTTCTCCTTGAAGCGTCTCTGCTGCTCTCAGCACCCGCCTCCGCCTGCCGCCCTCTGTGGGTGTCTCTCATCATCTCGGAGCTGTTTGGCCCACGCAGGCTGCCGTAGACCAGGAGGCCTTCTCATTAGAGCCGCAAGTTCACCTGCTGCCCAACGGGAGAGGGCCCCCTTCAGCGTGAGCGAGCGGTGTTCAGACAACAACCCCCAGAGCTGGCACGCTCAGAGCGGCCTCCCCCGAATCTCTTTGCTCTTCCCTGCCAGCCTGGTGTTCGGTGCCACGGAAAGCTGGCCGCGAGTCCCTGCCTGCGCTGTGTGCCCTTGAGCAAGTCCCTTAACTCTTCTGAACATCAGTTCCAGTCACCAAGATAATGATGCTTGTTTCAGGGAAAGTGCCAGACCCGCCCGACCGTGCTGGGCAGGCACGAGCACAGGGAGGGAGTCTCGGGAAGCTCCTCGTCCTGCGGGGACAGCGCCGGAGGTGCAGGTGGCGTGTGGACAGACAGCATCAGGGTGGCATGTGGCGGGAGTGTCCCACACGGCACGTCCACACCGGAGCCGAGCTGGCTTTCCCACAAGGCCCCTGCCTCCCCCGAGGGCCCGCGGGGCTCCAGTCTGAAGGGCTGTCTGAGCAGCAGGCGTCGCTTTACGTCGGGGTGCGTGTGGGGCTCGGTTTGGGAAAAATGTTGGCAGGAGTTAGAAGCCGCCATTGACAGAGCAGCAGCACATTCTTCCGCCTGTTGTTTGGCGACTTGTTTTGAGTCTCCAGATGTTAACTCCCTTCAGCCCAGTTCCTGACGAGGCCGTCAGCCAGCTGACTTGGGCTGAAGATGTCGTCGTGACGTCTGTCTGTGCTAGCGAAGCATGGGGTGTGTTGTATTTTTTTTAAGATTTATTTATTTATGCACACAAGTTGGGGTACAGGCCAGAGGCATGGGGTGACGAGAGGTTCACCAGAGACAGAGCGGGGAGCAGAACAGGCAGATCGACGGAAACACACTGCTGAGGGGAGCAGCGGGCGAGGCAGGAGAGGTCTGCTGCGCCATGTGGGAAGCTCCCCGGCCGGGCATCGAACTCGCACCGCTGCTGCCAACAGCTCCACAGCATGGTGTCTAACCGCTGCACCACTGGGGAGGCCCCGGGGTGTGTTCTTACGGTCAGAACGTGATACGTGAGTAGTGGCGCGGCCACCAACAGAACGGAACATCCCATGGCCACACAAACACGCTTCCACTTTCGAGGTGGACAGTATGAGGTCTGAGCAGCATGCAGAGCTCTGGAGTACAGCCTCACCGCGCCGAGGGAGACTTGCTTACAAAAGGGGGAGAGGGGATGTGCCAAAACGCTGGGATAAGATCTGTGAGTTTTTTCCTTGTTCTTCCCCAGATTTTAAGTGCTCATCTCGACAGCGATGTGTGTTTTGAGGGTCTGGGGGGACGCGTCAGTAAAAATCAGGAAGTGGGGGCCTCAGTGCACTCCCAGGTCAGCGACTTGGCCCTTTCCACTTCATTTCCTCGGGTTCTTGAGTTCTTCATGTGCCCGCGCCATTTCGCAGCAAGAAAGCAGCGGAGTTGCCATTGTGAAAACCAAGCTATGAAGGGCACTTTGCTGCCATCTCAGGGCCTCACCCGAAACCTGGATGGGAGCCATGTTGATATCGGTTCTGTGTCCGCTCACTGGGCCGCCGGCTGGCCCTGGAACGTGAGAAGTGTTCTGAGAACGCTTCTTCAGGTGCCCCCCCCAACAGGGCCTGAAGCTCCCTGCACAGGTCTTGTTCTCCCCCCGAGTGGCTGTTCTCACCCCACTTTTGGTCCCATCCCCCATGCCTCTCAGAGGATTCAGAGGCCTGTCCAGGTAATGAACAGCAGCCGTGGCCCTGGGCGCTGAGGCTATTTTAATTCCCTCCGCTTCTTGTAAAAATTGCTTCTGCACCGTAGGCTGGTCTGGGCCCGACTGGAGCCTGTGATGTTGATTTGTTCAGCTTGAGTCGGGGAAAACAGAGCACTTCACAGGGGCTCTGAGAGGTAATTGGTGTCTCTTCTAAAACTCGGCTCATGAGCTCGGGGCCTCTGCCTGGTATTTGTATTTCTTCTTTCTCCCAGTGCGGCCCCCAGAGCAGGCTGAAGTGCTGTCGCTGAAGATGGCCTCACTGCTGACTGACTGGTCAGCAGTGAGGCCGGGGGTCAGAGGGCAGAGTGTGTGTGGGCTGAGACTCGATGCTACGAAACGTGCGGGCTGGGTCTCCAAGGGAGCCTCCTCTCTTCCCCAGGGTGGTCTCAGATAGGGATTTAGTCTAAGAGTTGCTGGAAAATTCCATGTGGATTTGATTGACCTGTGGCCACTTCCACAGAACGTGGACGACTGTTTATTGCCTTTGGGGACGTCCCCAACTTCCATGTGTGACCGAGGCCACAGCCCTCAGAAGCCTGGGTTGGTCCTGAGAGTAGCCACAAGAGGCTGCCCTCCAGGGCCTTCTCCCCCTCTTGTGACGAGACCCCGGGGTGCTCACTGGGCTGTGGAGGCATCCCCACCCACCCCCCCCCCCCGTGCTCTGTGAGCCGCGCGTGGGCTGCAGTCTCAGCTGGCATGTGGCCCTGTGGCGGCGGCGCGTGAGGGTGCTGTCCTGCGTCGCCGCTTGCCCGGGGGCTGCGTGAGGTGCTGTGTCAGCTCAGCCGCAACCGCCTTTACCGAGGAGAGCGCCAAGGCTTGGAAGGTTAAGCAGCCTGCTCGTGGCCGCGGAGCTGAGCGAGAGCCGAGTGTGAGCTGGGGCTGCTGCGGGGTCTGTCCGCGCCCAGTTCAGCTCAGGTTCCTGAGCGCTCACTGCTGGGCTTCGCAGGACTCTGCCCGTGAGCGGCCCGGGAAGGCGCCTCTTGGCCCACGTCTCTCCAGCACCTGCTACTGTTCAGGCACTGTCCGGGGTCTTTCCTAGTACGTGGCCGTGTGCGGCCCTCCCCGGAACGCGTGCTGGGCTGGTGTTCGAGGGGAAGGATCGCGATGCACTGTAACCAGATAAGGTGCTGAGCGCTGCTGGGCCCAGACAGCGCGCCCGGCTGTTCGCTGGCCGGTGGGACTGCAGGGACATTCAAAGGGCAGAGTGTATGAGGGCTGAGACTCGACGCTACGGAACGTCTGCTGGGTCTCCAAAGGCGCCTCCTCAGTGACCAGTTAGCGACTGGTCAGCCAGCGGGCAGGGGGCCGGTCAGGACCGCAGATGGGGAGGCACGAGGTGTGCAGGTGCACCTCAGCCGGGAGGCCTCACCTGCCCAGGCCCTCCGTGTCAGCCGTGGCATCACCTGAGGCCCCGTGTGGAGGAGCTGAGCTGGTGGCCGTCTGGCCCTGCGTGCCCGTGCCTGGCTCACGCGGGGCGTCTCAGGAGACTCGGCGCTGGGAAGGGGGCGTTCCAACTCGGCCTTTCTCTTGCAGGCTGTGAATTTTTCAAGGAATATAAGGACCGGGATTACATAGCTGAAGGGCTCATCTTTAACTGGAATCAGGTATGAGCAGTAACCCTCACCGACTTACTTTAGTGTTTCTTTTAATGGGAGAGACCGTAGAGAACAGCGAGTCTCTGGGGAAGTGGCTCCGTTTTCCTTTCTCTCCTGTCCCTGGAGTCTCATCATTTTCTCTCCCTTTTCTCGTGTAGACTTTACAGATTTTTGTCACGTCTACTTTCCTTTCCCCCGATAGTTTCTTCCTTTCTTTAGAGGAGTTTTCAGGGGCAAGACAGGAAGAGTCCTTTGTCCCGCCGTTGTGCGGGCGCAGCCTTCTGCTCCCTCGGGGCCGTGGAGGCTGAGCCGGGGGGTGGTGTCTCAGCAGCAGACACTCAGAGCTGACGGAGACTCCGTTCGGCAGCCATCACTGGTCTCTGGCTTTTAGACCGTCATTCCCGGGGTCACAGGCACCTGGTCAGAGGGGGCGAGCTCTGTCGGGGGACTGCCTGCCCGTCACGGTGTCGCCCCGCGGCCGGCCTGCAGCTCACGGTGTCTTTCTGCCCTCAGGACTACGTCGACGCCCCGCTGAGCATCCCCGATTTCCTGACTTGCTCTCTGAACATTGACTGGAGCCAGTATCAGGTGAGGGGCCCGACTGAGCCCGCGCAGCCAGAGAGGCGGCCCAGAGGGCCCTGTGCGGACCCCGGGGACCCCGGGGCCTGACTCGGGCTCTGTGGCCGCCACCGTCTGGGGAGGGAGGAGCTGCTTCCCTGTGCCCGCACTCTCTTAAGTTGCTCCCGGCGCAGAAACCAAAGCTTCCTGAACGTGACTCAGTCAAAGACGTGTGTCCGCTGGAGGTTCTCACTTCAGAGGGCCTCGCGGCGTCTGCTTCTGCAGCTCTGGGCTTAGTGACTTTGCTCATTTTTCCTTTTAAATGCGTGAGCTTCCTGACCTCATCTGATTATAGAAGCTTTAAAATTGCTTCCAATGTGCTCCTGTCCCTGCAGCCCTCGCTGTGGAAGGGCCCGCCCCCCCCCCCACGGCCCCTTTCTCTGCCCTGTGTAGCCCGCGCACGCCCAGAGGCCGTCTCTGTCTCCTTCCCCGTGCTTCAGCCGGCCTTACCCCCAACCTTGTCCGCTGACCACCTGAGGCGCTAACCCAGGTGTCCTCTGGGGAGGTTTCCCTGGCTGGCCCCTCCCCTGCCCCGGAGGGTGAATGCTGGCATCCACTAAACTCGTGGAATTTCCCACTGAGCTGTAGTCCCTGAGGAGCGATCTGCTTCCCCACCCCTGTCATCACTGCTGCAGGAGCCGGGGGGCCACGGCCTGCGCGTCCCCAGCGTGGAAACTAGAGCCAGTGGCTGCCTCGGCGCATCCTGCCCCCGGCCCCTCTCTCCCCTGGGCCTGGGCAGCCCCACCGGTCTCGAGGCCCCGTCTCTGAGGCCTGCGCCTCCCCGAAGCGCAAAGCAGCCGCTATTTGAGGGAACAGGTCAGAGTAGTGCCAGGTCTTGTCTGTGCCGGTGTTTCCACAGCAAAAGGTGCGTTGGGAGGGAGAGCCAGCCCGTTGTTGGCTGTGCCCCAGAAGCCTGGAAAAGGAATGGGGGGCTCTCCCTGCTCTCAAGCCCCAGATTGAGTAGCCAAAGAACCTGCAAGCTTCCAACTCAATTTGCAGTACGCGAGGCCTCGCTGGGTTGCTTAAGCCGCCCTCTCCTTCCTTCTAGCACCGTCTTCTCCTTCTGCAGACACAGCCGGACAGAGGAACAGTTTGCCCACCGAGAGGTGTGGCTGTCAGGGCTCACGGTGTTTGTCTTGGGGAAGAGGCCCCGTGCTAGGAGTAGCTCTGCTCAGGAGAAACTCCGGGCCAGGCCTCCACTTGCTCAACCCTTCTCAGAACACTCTGTGGCCTCAACAAATGACCTCACTTCTCTTGGAAATTGGGGTGGCCATCACCTTCAAGGGGTGACCGCATGGGAGTTGGTTTGTTCTCCCCGGGTCCCGAACCCCCTTACAGTGGCTACTTCTCCAACACCCCCGATCGTGAATAGGCAGCACGGGAACATTCTGTGGGTGCTTTCCAGGCCCCGCACACAGTCTTTGAGCTGCCCGGGTGCCCAAACCACCTTGCCCCTCGCAGGGCTCAGTCTAGGAAAAGAGGCAACAGCGGTGCTGCCTGCGCAGAAGGATGCCACAGAGGCTGCTGAGCTGGGCACTGAAAGCATGACCAGCACTGCCCACCGCGGGAGAGCCCTGAGGTGGAGAACCCGAAGCCGGGCCCACGCTCAGCTCTGCGCCCAGACTGGCCTGAGTCTGAGGTAGTCAGAGACGGGCCTGGCCGCGCCTGCACGCCTCGGGGGTCCGCTCCATTCTGGTGCCGAGCCCCTAGTCCTGGAGGAAACATCCCGGCCAATGGCACTGACCCAAAGCCCAGACTTGGCCATCTGCGGTGGGGAGGGTCCCCCCAGCTTAGCTTAGCTGTGACGCTGGGTCTCCCGGCGCCCGGCCTACAGCCCCGCCCTGGCCCGGCGCCGACCCTGCTGCCGGCCGGCTGCCCCCCACTGCCCCTGAGAGCCGCCTGGGCTCTGGGAGCACCTCAGGCCCCGGCCCTGCTGGCTCCCGCCCGCCCTGCCCCGCTCCTCTGGCTCTGGGGGTCTGACGGAGCCAGCTGAGACCCCTGTGCCACGGGGTGGCGCCTTCCTCACTTAGCGCAGCTGCAGTGGCAGCGGCCTCCAGAGCGCCTGAAAGTGGGTCGGGGCTCCCCAGGGGCTGGCGGAGGGGCAGGCAAAGGAGCCCGTTTTAAATTCTCGGGAAAACCATTCCAATTACAGGTGCCGTGCTCACCTCCCCCGGGAAGCGCCCTCGCTGGCACCGGGCCTCTGCGGGCCCAGACGCGGGTCAGCAGTCGTGTTGTGAGGCTTCCCCCGGGTGGGGGTGGGGGCAGAGCTGGACCAGCCCTGCGTGCCCCCGGTTCCGGATTCCAAGCGCAGTTTCTCGGAGCAGCTGTTGTAGACCTCTGCTTTGGCACGTGCCGGAGTTCCCATCTCTTGGGAGCTTTTGCTTGTTTTCTGTCTCCTACCTCCTGGGCCGCTCGTCTTAAAAGAAAGATGGCGTTTGCCAAACAGCCGGCGCTGCTGTTCGTTGAAAGTCGGGCTGTGCAGGGAGTCACAGGGAGAATGAGGGCAACGTGGCTGGGGGGGTGAGTGTTCCCTGGCCCGGTGGCAGCGTGGGGCACAGGCTCTCGGCCGTGGGTGTGGGCTCCTCTTCGGTGGGGGCCCAGGGCCTAGCGGAGCCCGCCATGTGGTGGCCACGTGGCCGCGCTGCGCCCCCACCCTTCTCGCTGGGGTCAGGGTGCAGTGAGAAGGGGAGAGGCGGAGGCGCTGTTGGGGGGAGTGGAGTCTCGATTACCTGGGATTTGGCACTTAGGGCCGTGGCCAAGAGCCTCGGGTACTTGTCCCTCGGAATAACTCTCAGCCTCTCATTTTTAAAACATGTTTAAATGCCCGGTCTGAGTCAGATCCCTGTTTCTGGATCCCTTTTATCCTTCCTCTCCCACAGAGTTGGGACCTGGTGCAACAAACACAAAACTACCTGAAACTGCTGCTTTCCATAATCAACAGCGACGGTGAGTCTGCGTCTGGGCCGGCCGCGACACGCAGGCGCTCTTGTCGGGGCGCGCACCTGCCCTTGCCCTGGGAGGACGACTTGGGCTTCCGTTGTCCATGGGCCGCTTTGTTTTATTCCACGACCTCAAATCCCTGGAATGCAACAGCAGTGGCTTGTCGCCGTCTGAAGCACATGTGGGTCCCCGCCAGGCGAGCCGGCCTTCGCGCTCTGGGCACCAGCTTCGCGCGTGGGGCCGGTTTCAGCGCTTCTAACTCAGAAAGATGCAAAAAGCCAGGCCCAGCTTCCTGGGGGACACGCCAAAGCCAAGGGCCTGCCAGGCAGCTCCCTGGCGTTTGGCCGTTTGAGGTGGGTGGGCCTGTCGCCAGGGGTCTCGAGGGCAGGCCGATGTGAGCTCTTTGCATCAGTGAGGACTGCTGTGGGCTGCGCTGGTCACACTGGCTTCAACAGGTGGGACTGGGTCAGCTTCCACAAGCAGGCAGGCCCTGAGCGGCGCGGGGCCTGGTGGGCGTCGCGGAGCGCCTCTCGTGCTGCTGTCTGGGCGGCTTCCTGGCCAGCAGCCGTCCCAACTTGCTGACCGCCTCCGTCCAGCCCCCGCCACCCTTGAGCCACTCACCATGGCCCAGTTGGCCGAGTAACCACATGCCTGCCCGCCTGGAGGGCCGTGGTTCTCCACCATGCCCAGTGCTGTCCCTCAGGAGCTTCTGGAGAACGGGTGTGGTGAAGCGGAGGGAGGGGAGTGGTGACTGTGTTAGGCAGGTGTTGGCTGAGGACGCTCAGTGCCACGGTGCCTAGGCTGGCCTGCGCAGTGTAGGCTTGTCCCTCCCCCCGAGAAGCTGCCAGGATGCGCAGGCCGGCCCTGCCCGAGTCACGCACCAGGCAGAACGGCCTCCCAGAAGCACCCCGAGAACTGCAGCCAGGGGGGTGGTTGGACAGAGGCCGGTGCCGCCACCCACTGCTTCTGCGATGAGGCTGGAGAATGGTGGGGAGGCCCACTGGGAAGAGGGAGGCTGGGCTGACCTGACTCACTGGCCACGGCGGCGGCACAGCCCTCCTTACCAGCCGTGTCTCCTTCTCCTGTGGCGACGCAGATGACAGCGGGCTGCTGGTGCACTGTATCTCAGGCTGGGACCGGACCCCTCTCTTCATCTCTCTGCTGCGCCTTTCCTTGTGGGCTGTGAGTATGTGTGGGCGAGGCGGGGGCTGGGGCACGCGGGAGCCCCCACCAAGGCTACGCTTTGAGAGCATCAGGGCTGTCCCCAGAAAGTAGAGCAGACGGGGGGAGGGACTCAGAGTGTCGGCACAGGGGCTGCTTGTTTGCACTGCTGGGGGCTTCGGCAGCCTGGCTCAGCCCCTGGTGGGGAGCGGGCTCTGCCTCGGGGAGACGGCTCTCATGTCCGCACATCATGCCTCTCCCCCAGGACGGGCTCATCCACACGTCCCTGAAGCCTGCTGAGATCCTCTATCTAACCGTGGCCTATGACTGGTTCCTCTTCGGGTGAGCCTTTGGGGGGCCAGGGCCAGGGTGGGGCTGTGTTTCTGGGCGGGCAGGTGTGTGGCTCCTGTGCGGGGTCCAGGGCACGCGTAGACCCATCCCTTGGGGCCGCGGGTGCTTGTCGGGCCCCACCTGGAGCGGCGGAGCCAGAGCCACGCGCTTTCCTGGCCGGTCCCCGGGCCGCCTCGCACTCTGACCCCGCCCTCTCGTTGCAGGCACATGTTGGTAGACCGGCTCAGCAAAGGAGAGGAGGTGGGTGCTGCCGCAGCCTCAGCGCACTCACGTCGAGGGGACGGTGCTGGGCTGTTGGGTGTCCACACGTGGGGGTGCTCCCCTGCCTGGTGCGCGGGCCCAGACAGCAGGACGGGGAGGCGGCCGCACACTCACGCCGGCCCCGAGCTGCGTCCTCGCCTTTGCGGTGGAGGCGAGACTCGCCCTCCACCGTGTCAGTCCTCGTCCCCTTCCTCCTGTGGGCTGCCATCCCTGGGGCGACCTTGTTTTCTGAGCTCAGCTCTGGAACCAATTTACAAGTCCTTCTCCATACGCACCCCCCCCCCCAAGTCCTTACACCTAAACCCGCGAGCTCGTTCCTATCCCGACAGTCGGCGGCTTTGAAGCCCCAGGGCCATCCGCACAAGAAGACCCTGCCCCTTCGCCCCTGACCACCGCCAGCCCAGACTCTCACGGCCAGCAGCGCACCAGGACCCTCCCTGCCGGAGACTGCCCCCCACGCCCCATCCTTTGTGCCGCTTCTCCCCGACTTTGCTCCTCTGTGCGCTGGTTTCCCTGCACACGGGCCTGGAGTCAGGCCTGAACTTGAGCCCTAGTTGTCCTGCTTTTGGTGCCTCTGTGACCTTGGCCACTGTGGTTAACCTTGAGCCTCCTGGTGCTGCTCGTGCCACCTGGCCAAGAGTACCAGCATGGGGCCCCAGCGGGGAGCCCTCGCAGGGTGTCAGTTTTCTCTCTGCCCCACCCCCCCACCCCCTCCCATTTTCCTGAAGCCTCTTTTTCATCCTCCGGAGGCTGCCTTCTTTCTGGGCAGCTTATCTCGTGTCTGCGCCTTTGTTCTTCCCTCTCAGCTGCTCCTCTGCCCTCCAAATCTCTCCTCTGAGCACTTATCGCGTCTGCCAGGGCTGCAGAGCTCATAAGCCTGTTCCTCAGAGGCCTCCGTGAACTCTGTCAGAGGCAGCAACTTTGGCATTGAAGTCAGCCTGGAGGGCCCTTCCGCTGCCCTCATTCTGAGACTTGCCTGCTGCAGAACATCCTGCCCGCCCTCCACGCCCCCTCCCCAGCGCAGGCTCGAGTCTGCCTCAGCGCCCGGCCGGGGCGAGGCTGTGCGGCTGCTTCAGGCCTGGACTTCGCCCAGCGTAGACACGGGCCCGGGCTGGGGGCCGGGGCGCTCATGTCCATGTCACACTCAGCACGCTGACCTTTAAAGATTAAGACCAAAAGTGTCGAGGCAGAGTGGCCGCCACCCTGTCCCCCCCGCTGTCACGGGCACAGCTTTCGGCGACAAGGCCTGTGGCGAAGACACTTGGATGTCACAGGCGCCCCCCGCCCCCTCCCCGGAGGAAATCTCCCAGGCCTGGGGTGCTGATGGGAGCTTCTCAAAGGGGCAGGTCAGGGAAATGAGGCGGGATGGTTTGAAAACACCATCCCCCCCTCGCGTCCCCAGGAGGGAACCCCAGTCCCTCTCTCCTCGCCAGCCCCCCGGCCGCCCGTGCCGCTTGCAGACCAGAAGTGCAGTGGGGACCCCAAAGCAGGACTGCGGCCCACTGGGGGGACGGAGCCGAGTGCTTCGCTGCCCCCCGAGAACTCTGCCACCTGGATTCGCTCCCGGGATCATTCTCATGCTGTGCTGCTCTTCTGTCTTTCAGATTTTCTTTTTCTGCTTCAATTTTTTGAAGCATATCATCTCTGAGGAGTTCTCCGCTCTGAAGACACAGAGGTAAAGGGCCGCTCTCACTGGCGTGGCCTTCTGGGCAGGGCAGGCAGGCAGGCCCTGCTGGCTCCCTCCTCCCTCCCCCACCTTCTTCTAAGGCCAGGGTGGGGGTCCCCGGCGAGGACGAGGGGCAGCGGGAGGGCAGGGCTGGGCGGCCGCCTGCAGTCTTTCTAGCAGTAGAGAGCCTTTGGGAACGAGAGGCCTCTGGTGATGACCAAAGCAGGTGCGTTGCTGCACAGAGAAGCGGGTCCACACCCCACGGGCACCGATCTGCTGCTGAGCCACCGCTGCCCTCCCTGGCCTGCTGCGCCGCCATGTGGCCCCACCAGAGAGGGGGTCCGCTTCCAGCCACCTCGCCTTGACAGTCGCCCGGCCCCCCAGTGTGCTGAGGTCCTTGCCTTTGACTCGAAGCTCCCAGTGTGCTGGGCTGAGCTTGGACCCCAAAGGGCTAAGCTGACGGGCAGGAGGCAGGCCTTGCAGGCTGCAGAAAGCCCAGCCCAGATGTGGGGTGGGCCCCAGAGGTGGGCCTGGTGTTCTGTGACACCAAGCAGGATCTGTCTCCACGAGCCGCTCCGCGGGTGGGCAGAGACCCAGCCCGACCTGGAATTCACTGCTCTGGGTTCTGTCTGTAGGAGGAAGAGCCTGCCAACCCGGGATGGCTTCACCTTGGAGGACATCTGCATCCTGAGTGAGTCTGCAGCCCTGGCAGCGTTTCCTTACTCTGCCTCTTTCTGGGTGCAGACCGCACGGGAACTACTTGTTCTAGAAGCTTCCCTCTCTAGCTGTGCGGTGTGGAAGGGGTGGGGGATGAGGAGCGAGAGAATGCCGTGCTGCCCGATGACGCTGGTCTCTCCAGGACGGAAGGACCGCGGCAGCACCACCAGCCTCGGCAGCGACTTCTCGCTGGTCATGGAGAGCTCCCCTGGAGCCGCCGGGAGCTTCACCTACGAGACCGTGGAGCTGGTCCCTGCGGGAGCACAGACTCAGGCAGCTTGGTGAGGGGCCAGCCCGGAGCTCGGCTTGCGCGCAGCTGTCACCCGGGGCCGCCCGCTCCGGGAGCCCGAGAACAAAGGGAGCCCTGGCAGCTGGCGGAGAGCGGAGACTCCGCGCCCTGCGGTCTGGACGGGCCTTGGAGACCAGCCATCTGTCGGTGTGGGGCACTCCCCTCGGTGTGGGGCACTCCCCTCGGCGCCCGCAGCATAAAGGGCCAGGACTCCCTGCGGGCTGAAGGCAGAAGCGGCAGGCCTGGGCTGACAGCGGGTCTGGGGAGGCTGCTGTGAAAGGGGCTCCCTGAGGGGGTGCGCCTGGGAGGTGTGAAGCCGCTGAGGAGAAAAGAAGAAAATAGAAGGGGGAAGCGAAAGGCTTAGGACTTGGGTGCTCGCGTGAGGCCCCCTCTTGGCGAGTGTGATGACGTCTGAGAGCCTGACTCGGGGTCTGTCCGTCGGGAGGAGCAGCGGGAGCAAGACCGGGGGATCCCTTTCTGCCGCGAGCTCGTGGCCGGAGGCTGGGCCTGGGACGCCGCAGTCCCTCGTGAAGACCGGTGCCTGCTGCCCGGCCAGCACCCGCCCGCGTGGGTCCCCCGGGCCAGCACGGCCTAGGCCCTGAGGTCGGTCAGGCGGGCAGAGGCCTGGCCCGGGGCCCTTGGCCGACAGCCCTGCTCTCTGTGCTGCAGGAGGAAGAGCCACTCGTCCTCGCCACAGAGCGTGCTCTGGAGCCGGCCGCAGCCCTCGGAGGACCGCCTGCCTTTCCAGCAGGGCCCGGTAGAAGCCAGGTCTTCCAGCTCCTCGTCCTCAAACCATTCTGACAACTTTTTCAGGATGGGTAGCAGTCCCCTGGAAGTCCCCAAGCCCAGGTGAGGCGCACCAGAGCCCAGCGGCGGAGGCGGCTGGCCCTCCCCTGGCGGGCAGGCCGGCGCGCGGCTCCATGCGTCTCGGGACGTGGCCCGTGGCCGGGCACCGGACTGGGAGGGCGAGCAGGCCTGCACTGGGGTGTGCTGAAGTTCGGGTACAGAGCCAGAGCTGGTTTGGGGTGGCCCGAGGCGCCTCCTTCCCGGAGCGCGGGCAGATGGGAGCCCCGGGGTGCCGAGTGGTGATGCGATGGGAGGAGGTGGGTGCCGCCTCCCCCATCGCCGTGGCAGGTCCTGGCCCCCGTGGGCCGCCTCTTCTGATTTGGCGATGGGTCTGGCGCCTCTGCGCCCCCCGGCTCCGCATCCCGTGTGAGTTGGACAGTGAGGAGGACAGACGGCGGAGCTAAGCTAGAATGGTGCGGGGCCGACTTCAGGGGGCTCCTGGGGGAAGAGAGGCGCCGCCAGGTGGACGGGTGTGTCCGGAGCGCGGCTGGAGCGTGCGCCCCGGGTGAGAGTCCAGCCGGGCTGCGAGCTGGGCTGAGGAGCAAAGGGAGGTCTGGTGCTGGGAAGGCACCTCCTGACTGACCGAACAAGACGTCGCCCCTGCCACCCCCACCGCTTCCCAAGAAAGACTCCTGTGCGCTGCTTTCCTGTCGAAAGCCTTGCGGACGTCTGACTCCTGGAGAGAACCGGGCAGTGTGGGACTTAGGAGGCCTTTAACACACTCCGGGAGAAAGGCGTTTAGGGCAAGCCCCGAGCCCGCCCGGCCCTGTCTCCACTGCTCCGGAAGCTGCGGGTCTTTGCTTTTACCAAACCCTGTCGCCAGGGAAACTGAACCCCAAATTAATATCACAAAGAATATGAAATCCCGAACTCCCGCTATCGCCACCCTCCGGTGTTTCTCTGGGGAAGGGGGTCCGAGCGCGGCGGCTGTGAGGTGGCTCCAGGCTGCACACCCCCTGCCCCCCGCTCCCCGTGAGCGTTCCCGTGGGGCCCTGCCCCGGGCTCGGCCTACCTGGGCTGTCGCGTCTGTGAAACAAAGACCACGACGTTGTGTCGCTGCGGAGCTTTGGTGACGGCGGCTAAGCAGAGGCCCCGCCAGGCAAGGAGCCCGAGTGCCCATGCTCCCCAGCACCCCACTGCCCACTGCCGGGCCCCCTGTTTGCGCTCCCGCCCCTCCTCGGCGCTCTGGGGCGCTGTCGGACCCCCGTGTTCTGGGCTAGAGCTTTTGCTCGTCGTCCTGGCTACTCAGACTGCGGGGGACCCCACCCCCCCACCCCGAGGCGGCACTCTCTCACCTCCCTCACCTGCCTCCCTTCCACCAAGCGCCTCCTGCCCAGGCTCGGGGCCTTTCCCTGTCTCCCCCTCCCCGTGGGCCTCTGCCTGTGCTGGAAGGGCCTGTCGAGGGTAAGCCACCAGGTCCCCTGGGGAGCTCCCCGACAGAGGAAGGTGGGGGGTCCTCCTGGCGCCATAGTCCTGTGGGCGGGGACCTCTCCAAGGCTGGGGGCTGACTCAGGTCCCTGAGAGGCGGAGGGCGGGCTGCTCGAGGGGTTTGCTGGTCCTGCGGGGGCTTTGGGGGTGCCCGCCTGGAGTGGCCGGGTTGGCTGGGGCACGAGGCTCTGGATGGGACGCCTGTTGGCCAGAGGTTTCCAGACTAGATTATTCAGATTTGGAGCATTCTATTTATGTATTTCCATTAACATTAAAATTAATTTAGTCCCTTTATCTTCAAGTGCCTGAGGGTCCTTCACCCGCTTCCTGGACTCTCTGAGCTCACAGCAGCCAGTGCCCTCTCCCGGTGGGGGCGCGTGGCGAGAATCCCTCAGTAAGCTCTGGGGCTGCCAGCGCTGCCCCGGGAGGCCCCCGGGCTTCACGGCTCGGGTTCCACACGCCTCGCTTAGACGGGACTTGTCTATGAAAGAAAGGGGGGAGGCTTTTTTCAAAGTTACGAAGTAGGTGTTGGACTAGAAAGTTCTGTGGGGCGCGGCTTCTTATCCAGCCCGGCCCCTTCGTCCCTGGCTGCCACGGCGCCCCATCAGCCGCGGGCCGGCCAGAGGCGGCACCAGCGCCCCAGCCACCGCGCCTCCCTGCGCCCAGCCTGGGCAGCGGCCCAGCTCTGTGTGCCCTGGTCTCTGCTCAGACTCGGGGACGCTGGCGCCCCGTCACGGACCCCCACACAGGTACGTGGGGGCAGCAGCGTGTAGAGATCAGGTTGCTGGAAAGCAATGTTCCTTGTCGCAGGTGGGTGAGGAGTTGGCCGAGCCTTCTGTGAAGTCTGTTACTCTGACTTCAAGCCCTGTTGAGCTGAAGGGTTCTTCCCTAAGGCCCGATTCTTGGCAGAGGTGTTGGGCCAGCATCCGGGTATTTGGGGTCGGTAGAGGTAGACTTAGATTCAGTGACATCCAGGCCCTCAAAGTCTAGGGCTCTGGGTCTTGACTCAAACATGCATCCCTTACGTGATTTCAGACATTCCATGTGATGCCTTTGGGGTTTTATTTTCTCATCTGTGTAATCAGGCTGAGAGACAGCTCCCCGGTCCTTCCCTGCTGTGTATGCTTTCAAAGCCTTCTGTGTCAGCCATCATCCTAGTTGTTTTGAGAGGCAGGTAACGGAAAACCAGCCTCAAACAGTTTTAAAAGTAAAGAAAATTATCGGTTCCTAAGGTAGAGCCCAGTGGGAAGGTAACCTTCAGGTGCAGCCTGTTCAAGGCTCCAGCTCATTCCCCTTGCCGCCTCCTACCTACCAGCCTGCTCTTCGGGCCAGCGTCCCTGATGGTGGCTAGTAGTCCCTGGAAAACCTGCTCTCTTTTTCAGATCCAGGGGTTACATGAGAGCCCCTTTCCCAACCATAGTTGAGGAGCTGGCAGTTACGTGCCCGTCTCTGAACCAGTCCGAGGTCCTCCTGCCCCCAAGCCCCCATTAGGAAGGAGGATCAGTGCATCCTGGGGCTAGCCCAGGATTTTATCCCATCTTTGCTGCACCTTGTGATTTGGAAAAATCACTTCCTTTCTGAGCTCAGGTTGCTCACCCCATCTTTGAGGAAAAGAACGACCCCAGGGTCACTAAACCCCAAGTTAAGGTGTAAATGAGACCATGGCATGAAGTGCTGGCAGAGAGTAACTGTTCCTCCTTTCCACAGAGACTCGGTCCGCTGCCGCTGTGGTTAGGACCTGGCCTGACGAGTCACACGTCAGCCTCTGCCTGTGTCAGGACACCGGGCAGCAAAGTCAGAGGCCAGACCAGGCACCTCAGGCCAGATCTTTTCTCCTTGCCCCAGCTGTGGGTTAGGCCCGCTCTGCTAGTCTGGGCACTACATCCCCTTCCAAGTAGACACCTGCCTGAGGTGGCCGCAGCAGGTGCCTGGAAGGCGTGAGCATGTGGGAGTTACTTCTCTCGGTGCTTGAAGAGAGGGCTAGGCCCTGTCCCTCTTGAGGGGGGCGGCCAGGAAGCCAGCCTGCTGGCCAGAGGCGTGCGCTCTCGGAGCCCCAGGGCCGTGGACAGAGGCCTCCTGAGCTCTCCAGTTTGAAGCTAGCTTGGCCCCATGCTCCCTCCCCGAGGTCGGAGACGGGAGGAGGCTGTCGGACCCCTGCGCGCTGTGTCCGAGTAAGCTGCGGGCCACTGAAGCTGGTCGCTTGGGCCGACTCGGCGGTTTCCCCTCCTTTCCCGGCCAGATGCAGGCGCATCCTCTGACCGCCACGTCCCCTAGGTGTCCCCGTAGCCAGCTGGCCGGGCTGGCACTTCCGTGCCCCTCCCTGCTCTGGACAGCCCCTTGCTCTCGAACCCAGGAGTGAACTCTCGCTTTGCTCCACAAGCCTTGCCTTGACAAAAAACGTCAGGTAGGAGGATTGACTTGGAACTTTGATGCAGCTGCTCCCCGCGATAGCTCTGTGGCCTCTGGGCCCCCCGCCCCCACCCCCGGCCGCGCGCTGCGGCCTCCTCCGTCCCACGCGCTGGACACGCTGGGCTTCCGGGGAACCCCACTGGCGGCTCTGGGCTCTGGTAGCCCTGGGCGGTCACGAGACACCCGTTTCCAGGCCCGGGAGACCTCCGCCACCGCTCCGCCAGTGCCCCACACAGTCCCGTCCCTCACACGAGATCTCAGCGGGTTTTTCACACAAACTGCTCAAGCTGGGAAGGAAACTCCCCCAGACGTTGGAGCGACAGATGAGACGCATGGGCCAGATTGTGCGACCCAGGCCCCACGTGACACGGCAGAGCACAGGGCCGGGGAGAGGCGTGTGGCTGCCCCGGGCAGCGGCCTCCTTGACGTCCAGGCTGCCTGAGGCCTCCAGCAAGACACAAGGAGGCCTCTGTGGGGCAGCGGGGCTGCCACGGAGCAGGGACGCCGTGGTGTCCGGGTGCCGCTATCACAGGCTCCTGAGGGTGGCAGGGTGGCTGCTGCGGTCCTGGCTGCGGGCTCCTGTCCGCGGCGCCTCAAGGGAAAGCCTCTGTTGGCCCCGTCAGGCGGCTCCGTGGTAGGGCAGATGTGTAATCAGACTTGGCTTCCCAGGCCCCGCCTTCGCTCGCTGGCTGTGGGGCCCCGG
Organism: Scalopus aquaticus; assembly: GCA_004024925.1. NCBI lineage: Eukaryota > Metazoa > Chordata > Mammalia > Eulipotyphla > Talpidae > Scalopus > Scalopus aquaticus. Next base: position 49,025 of record PVIJ01003252.1, read on the forward strand.
GCAAGTGTCCTCACCTCTCTGGGCAGCCGTTCTCGTCTCTCAGTTGGGGGCCGCAGCGATGTCCAGGACTACGGTGTCCGGGCAGGGACCCCACTTGGGCGTCAGCCTCTCGGGGACGAGGGTGCTGCTTGACCCTCCGGGCTGTCTCCCTGACAGAAGCCCCAGGGGCTGCCAGCTGGGGGCCCAAGCTCAGTAACTGTCTTTCTCCGCCCCCCCCACACCCCCGTTCCTGCCTCTGCTCTGGTTCTGGGTCCCTGCAGGTGCCGTCTGCTATTCCTGAATTAAAGAATAAAGGGTCAGCATCAAAGATGCTGGCCCTCTGGGGGCCGGGGCCGGGCGTGCTGACGGGAGGCCTTGTTTGATGTCGCCTGGCCCTCCCCACCCCCAGCAGCTGGCCTACCCCGAGGCAGCGGAGCGGGGCTGGCTGTGAGTGGGAAGGAGGGGCACTGGTCGATTCCCAGTCCCACCTTGCTTTCCCGCACCCCCAAACCTCCATCTGAAAAGGCTTGATGAAGCTGTCAGCCGCCTGCCTGATTCATCCCTTCCCTGTGGGCATAGCCGTGGAGCTTGCTGGGCTGGTGCTTGTGCATACAAACCATGGCTGCTGGCAGGGCACTGCAGACAGGGGGCTCAGGGCTCTCCCGCCTCCCTTCTCAATCCAGGTCACCACGCTGCGCGGTCCCCGATCCCCGGTGCTTGTTCGCACACCTCTCCGGTTGGCCCTTGGGTTCTGGGGCCCCTCCGTTCTGCGGTGCCCACCCCGCCACTCTGCTTGCCCAGAAACGCCGACCGATCCTGCCCCCCAGCTCCCGAGGCAGCCCGCCTGCCTCTGCTCTGCCGGTGCTGCCGAGGTGGTGCTGTCAGCCGCCGAGGTTGGCGTGCCCTGACCCAGGCTTTGGTTGCTGGTTCTCCTGTCACCGTGCTCTGCTCTTGTTCTTTGCTCCCGACTCTTTGCACAGAGCGTTGGCCTCACACTGAACCTGCCTCATGGTCTGTTCTTCTTTCTCCGTCACAATCGGTCCAGTTGTTCTTGCACTTTGGGTGACTTCACCGACGCGCCAGCAGAACCTCGCGGCCGCGGCCCAGAGCCGCCGCAGCCCCAACCCCTCCCCGCAGGCCTCGCTGTCAGGCTGTGACTGACTGTGCATCGTCTCCCCTCTCTCTCCTCTCTGCCCCAGATCAGTGGACCATCCCCTGCCCGGATCCTCTCTCTCCACAGACTTTGGCAGCTGGCAGATGGTAACGGGCTGTGGCAGTATTCAGGAGCGGGCTGTCCTGCACACAGACTGCTCGCTCCCTTTCAGCCTCCCGGATGAGCTCCCTAACAGTTGTCTGTAAGTCTCTCGCTTGAGCAGGCAGGACGCCCTGCCCTGTCTGTAGTGGGCGAGCAGTCAGTGACGCTGGTCAGGAATGGGGCCCTGGGGTCCCTGCCCTCCCCAGTGGACCCCAGACCCCCGAGGCCGGGGGCTGGTGCGGCTCTGCAGTGTTCCCCGCAGCCTCCAGAATCGCCCCGCGGGTGTCTCAGGACACACCCCGACTGCAAACTGGGGGATTCTATTTCTGGCCAGGGCTTTGCTGAGACCAGAGTCCTTTGAAAGCAGAGCAGCGGGCAGCGGAGGTGGGTGTGGTGGAGACCAGAGCCGGTCGGAGCCGGGTCAGCCCGCGGCCGCGGGCCCCTGAGCAGAACCCAGGGCTCTCGCTGCCCGCTCCCCGCTTGTTTCTGCTTTTCCCTCTGGCCGAGAGGATGGGGATACTAAGGTACAGGCTGTCAGGTCCTCTCCAGAGTCTCAGTGTGGGCTCCAGCTCTGAGAGCCGCCCCGCCCGCCCCGCCTGCTCCCTGCCACTCCCCGCTTCGCAGCTGTCGCAGGTGGGGGTGCCAGGGCCTGAGAGGTGATTGCTCTGGGCTGTGGCTGCCCAGGACCTCCACCTCCCCACGGACTGAATGAAGTCCCGGTGCTGGGGCTGCACCCCTTACCCCCCCCCCCGCCCAGCCCACCTCATCGCCAGTGCTGACTGGTTGGAGGCAAGTTCCCTGGGGTGGCCCAAAGTGGGGCCCAGAGGCCACCCTTGGAGCTGGGGTGTGGCCGCAAGTCACCAGCACCTGGCATAGCTGCCTCTGTCGCCAGCCCTTGAGTCAGAAACAAGATGTTGATCTCAGGATTTTGAAGGATTAGAAAAATAACCTGCACCTTGTGTAGGAACTTTATACTTGACCAGACTGGCCTAATAGCTTCTCTGGAGGAGGCAGAATCTCTGCCCCTGCAAGGTCACACCCCTCCCTCACCTGTCTTTAGCCATGGAAACAGGCAGCTTTCTGAGTTCCGAGCCAACCCTCTGGTTCTGGATGGTTCCCAGAGGAGGGCTGGCTTCTTTTTGTGTGATTTCATAGTTGGGGGGTGCTAGGGTTGGCCCCGGGAAGGTCATGAAGTGGGGGGGTTCTGCGCTGGGGCTCTCACCAGGGAAAATGCAGTCTGAGTCCCGGAGCCCTGCCCCCAGCTGCGTCCCGGCTCTCGCCTTGCCTCTCTGGCTCCTCGGGATGGCCCTGTGGTGGCCCCCGGCCCTGCCTGCCCACTGCCTGCCGTGTGTCCTCAGGTGGCTCACCCGTCTTCTCTGGGACCTAGTCTCCCCATCTCTGAGTAGGTTTCTTCTCACCCACTTCTGCTTCCCAGAATGCACGTGTGGGCTCCTGCATGTCACCTGTGACGATACACTAACATCTGAATTTCTCCTAGTTGTGTGCTCTAAGGAAAAGCTGCAAAAGCACACACGGCCTCCAGCCTGTGTGGAACAGTGAGCTCGTAAAGGAGCTCTCGGGCCACACCTCTCCCCAGACACCACGAGACTTGGGAGTTTTTCGTGGCATTGGAGGAATCCCACATCGGCTCCATGTTCTTGGTGCTGCTTGAAGAACTGTTTCACTTCCCTTCACTCTGGAACACATCTCCCCCCTTGCTCCCTCTTTCTCTCTCCCTCCCCCTCCCATTCGGCTCCCACAGTCTACTTTTCTTACTCTGTCCTTCCTATACTTGTAACAGAACTGTCATTCATCATCAGCCCTCCATCTGCTTCCCCAGGCCCGAGGGCGCAAGTCATTTCGACTGGGGAGTTGCTACTATTTCTGACAAACTTCTAGGGCGGGATCGGCCACGGATTGGTCTATGGGGGGAGATTTTGGAGTAAGTCAACAGTCAGGTCTAGGCTTGGTGCTTAGATGGTAGGAATGTAAGGGCGTGTCTCCTACAGTCTGTGAGCGCTGGAGGAGGCTCCCCGAGGACATGAGGGAGAACACCCGGCGAGACCCTGGCCTGCCCTCTGAGTACAGGTGCCTCCCAGCCGAGGTCCATCTTCGAGTGTAGAGGTTGGGTGTGGCCGGTACCTCAGGCCTCTCCTATAAGACTTGCAACATGTCAGACAACCTCCTGGGGTTCACACTGGCTAAACCTGAGTTTGCACGGTCTCGTTCCCTTATCTTGGAGTTCCAGGTCAGGAAGAGAAGGGGCTTCATGTCTTCTCCCCTCTATAATCCGTGCATGTAGAGGCCAGGGGAGAACACGGAGGTGGGATTGGAACAGGAATCCTGCTAGCAAAGCCGGCACCCGCTTACCCTCCGAATTGCTTATCTGGGCACCGCAGCAGCTGAAGTACAGCCGCAGCCTCGGGGTTGAGTGAGGACCCCTCTCCAGCAGGCAGTGGGTTTTGCTTCCCCCTGGGGTGTCCAGTCCTGACCTCAAGCAGGCCGAGGCCTTTGATCAGCCGTGGCCTGACGCCGCACCTCGGGCGCTCTCCTCGCTGTTGGTGTAAGACCCGAGCCTCCGCCTGTTGGGGCCATAGAAGCCTCACTCCACTGAGAATTAGAAGCCAGCAGCTTTGGGGTACACTGCCTCCCCAGTCATCGCAGAGATGGTTGTTTCCCCAACAGTCAGGCCATTACCGCAGTGAAAGCTGCCGCCTCTGGGGAGAAGTGCTAACTCCAGAGCCGAGAGCAGCGGCTTGAGGGGTAGACCGTGGGCTGGGACTCACGAAGGCGAGGTGCCCCGGGGCAAGGTGCCATCTCGAGCTCCAGGTGATGCGAGCGTTCTTGCCTTCCCGCAGGCTCGCGGCCCTGAGCGAGCGGCAGGTGCGGCTGCAGGAGGTGCGCTCGGCCTTCCTGGCGACGTACAGCAGCACGGTGGGGCTCCGCGCAGCAGCCCCCAGCCCTTCTGGCGCCATCGGGGGCCTGCTGGAACAGTTCGTGCGTGGCGTCGGCTTCCGGGGCGCCAGCAGCAGCACCTTGTGAGGCAGCGGGCCAGGCGGTTGCCTGCTCCTCGCCCCCGAGCCCGAAGTGGAGTCAGAGCCATGCCCGGCCCGGGGTACGTCCAGGCTGGGGGAGATCGCCTCACTCCTCCTCCGTCTGCACAGGGCAGCCCGGGCTGAGCAGCGCCAAGGCCAAGGTTCCCAGCCCCAGCTTCCCGGCTGCGCCCACGCCCCTCTCGTCGCTGCCGCCACCCAGCCTAGTCTGCCGGATTCCTGCCAACTCTCAACGGTGGGGTTTCCCCGGGGCCTTGTGGCGCGACTTCATGAGAGACCCCCCCTTCCCCGACTCCTGTGGAGGCGGAGGGCCACCTGCACTGAGAATCGAGGCAGTTTGACACAGATCACAAAATAAAGTCAAAGTCTTTTGGAGCAGCTGTTCTCTTGCACCTTCATCGGTTGCTTCCTTTGTGGGGTTGTTGGGAAGATACTGTCCTGGAGGATGGGTTTTGGTGGGGGTGGGGGGTAGCGGGTGAAACAGGAAGAGAACTGGAGGTGAGGCGCTTCCTCTGCAGGCCCGCACCAGGACAGGGCCCCTCTGCTTGGGGGCAGCAGTCCTCCGGCCCGAGCGGCCTCGGTCGCTGAGCAGCCCGCTTACCCACAGATCCCTGCGGCTGCCTGCAGTTAGGCTGGGGTGGCTGGGATCTTCACGTAGCTGGGGATGGGGGGGCAGGGTGGGAAGGTCTTTTTTTTAAGATTTATTTATGCGTACAAGCTGGGGTACAGGCCAGAGGCGGCGACAGGGTTCACCAGAGACAGAGTGGGGAGCAGAACAGGCAGATCGGCTGAAGTACACTGCTGAGGGGAGCAGCGGGTGAGGCAGGAAAGGTCTGCTGCGCCATGTGGGTATCTCCCCAGCCGGGCATCGAAATTGCGTCTCCACTGCTGGCAGCTCCACAGCGCAGCGCTTAACCCCTGCACCACCGGGGAGGTCCAGGTCTTGTTTTTTGAACAAGCTCTGTGAGCAGCACCAACCTGGTACCGACCTGAGCCCCTGGCTGGGGTGTAGGAACTGGCTGACCTGCACCCTCACCTACAAAGTAAGCAGGAGCAACAGTGCCACTGCAGGGGGTCGGCCTCCCAATGCTTCGAAGTCATACGGCAGAGGGCTTTGCTGCTGGTGAAGCAGACACATTGACCTCACTCTGCCTCTTCAAATGAAAGAACTGGGTGTCAAGGCCCCGGGAAGGACAGAAGACTGCGGCTGCTGCGTGGTTACCTGTGTGCACACTCCCCTGCTAAATCCTTTCCGTGGGCTATCCGCATTAACTCCAGGGAACTGCTGTTACGGCCCTGACACCGAGGAGAGTGAGCCACAGATGTCCAGGAACTTGCCCAAGGTCACGCTGCTAGTAAGGACAGACATGTAACACTCCCACTCAGATCCCCGGGATGCTGCAGCCCAGGCAGAGACGGCGCCCACCAAGTGCCCCCAAAGCTTCAGCACTGCAGACTGAACTCGGGGCTTGGGGTTCTCCTGAGAGAGGTGCTGGGGAGACTGCCAAGGTATGGTTGGAGTTGGGCTCTGGGTAAGGTTCTGGGCTGGCTGGAGGACGCTCCAATGGGGCGGGGGCCGCCCGCAGGGCCGGGCGGGGCTGTGCTGTCATCTGGAGCTGGCAGCCACAGCCAAGGCGCTGGCGGTGGGAGCGCACGCAGGGCTGGAGGGAGCGCAGCCGCCGCCGCGGCCCCAGAGCCCGCCCAGCCGCCGCCGCCGCCGCCCCTAGCCCGGGCGGCCGGTCTCGCAGCCTGCAGTGGCTCCGAACGCCCGACCAGCCATGTCTCTCAGCGGAGCCTCTGAGCGCAGCGTCCCAGCCACCAAGATTGAAATTACCGTGTCCTGCCGGTGAGCGGGCTGCGTGGGGAGGGCTTAGGTACCGCCCCGGCCCCAGCCGCTTGGGGGATAGGTGCGGACAGGGGCTAGACCCGGGGGAAAGCATCGGGCAGGCACATCTCGGACGCACTCAGGGGAGTCGCTGGCGGGGTGGGGGGGGGGTCTCCTTGGACAGCCCCACCCGTGAAAGAGGACTCAGGCTACTGGCTCAAGGGAGGGGTGGCAGGATCCAGTAGGATCTGGACCCCAGGAGGACAAAGTTATGGGGGTACCCCTCTTTCCCGAGCCCTTGTAGACAGTGTGGATGCTACGCGTCCAGCAGAGAGACGGTTTGGGGGCAGAAATTTCTGGTGCTGTCCAGGGTGCTGACAACGCGGGACAACACCCCCACCCCCACACACACACAACCACCACCCCTACCCCAGCCCCCCCACCATCGGCTGGGTGTTGCAAGAGGGTAAGGAGGTGCGATTTGAGCCCCACGCCTCCCCCTGGTGCCCAACAGGGCAAATTCGAGCGGTGGGCTCCGGGGTGATCCACCCTCTGTCCATCTGTCTGTCGCTTTCTCTAGGAATCTGCTGGACCTCGACACTTTCTCCAAGTCCGACCCCAGTAGGAAGCGCTAGGGCGGGAGGGGGAACTTGGGGTCCCGGTGTGACTAAGGGGCAGGGAAGGGGTGCGGGCCGACCTGACGTCCTCCCCTCCCCCGCCCCGCCCCCGCCCGCCCCCGCCGGCAGTGGTGGTGCTTTACACGCAGAGCCGGGCCAGCCAGGAGTGGCGGGAGGTGAGTCGGGGACCGCTCCGGCCTAGAGCAGGCGCCCCCGCAGGCCCCCGCTGACGCGCCGCCCTCCCCGCCCCTCCCTCCCACTGTCCAGTTCGGACGGACCGAAGTCATCGACAACACGCTGAACCCGGACTTCCTGCGCAAATTCGTCCTGGACTATTTCTTTGAAGAAAAGCAAAACCTGCGCTTCGATGTGTGAGCCCCGCCCCCTCCCCGGGCTCCTCCCCCAGGCCCAACGAGGCCCCGCTCTTAAGGGTCCCGCTTCCCTCTTAGCTAAGTGCCACGCCTGACCCTGCCCTTAGGGCAGGTCCAATCCAGTGGACTCCTCGCCCGGTCGTGCCCCTCCCTGTGCCCCCTAATCTAGCCCCGCCTCTGGCCAGGCCCCGCCCCCAAATGACCCCGCCCTCGCCCCTCATTTGGCCTCGCTCCCTCCCTGCTGGACCCAGACTCCGGCCCCAAAGAGATCGAGACTGAGTTCAGGTCCAAGAGACCCCTCCCTCCAGCCGAAACTTTAACGGGGTTGGGAGTCCGACCTCTCTGCTAGACTCCACGCGCCCACCCCAGTCCCGCCCCACGCCGGTTCCGCTCTCTTCCCAGGTACAACGTGGACTCCAAAACCAATATCTCCAAACCGGTGAGCGTGAGCGCCCCCCCTCGATCACCGGCCAGACACTCGGGGGGGGGCGCTCAGTGTGCTGAACGACCCCCCTTAGACCGCTCCTACCCCTCAATCCCGACTGTCCCTTCTTTGCCGCCTCCCCACGCTCCGTGCGCGCCCCCAGCCCAGGCCCGCCCTCCTCTCCCGCCTCCTGCGTGACTCCTACTCACTGCTCTTCTTCCTTTTCGGCCGCTGCTGGGACCCGCAGAAGGTGAGGCCGAACAGGCTGGGCGTGGGGGGGCGGTGCAGGGACAAACGAGGGTGCGGTACCACCCGTGGACGCGATTTAAAGGGGGGAGCACACCAGCGGCCTGGCCCTCCTAGCCCACGGAGCACATGCTGCGGGGCAGAGCGGCCCTCGCCCTGGGGGGCTCAGCAGAATCCCCAGGAGTGGGCTGGGACTCTGCTCCCAGCCGTCTACGTCTCCCTGACGCCAAGTCTCTGCACAGGATTTCCTGGGACAAGCGTTCCTGGCTCTGGGCGAAGTGATTGGCGGGCAGGGCAGCCGTGTAGAGCGATCCCTCACGTGAGCTGAACGGAAGGGGTGGGGTGGGGAAGGGGGAAGTGTGGGCACCCCCAAATTCTGTCTCCCAAAGATGTGGCTGACTTAAAGCGGTAGAGGGCTCCATCTCCCTCGTGGGCAAGTCCGATTGCCAGGGCTTTGCTCAAGCCAATCTCCAGTCTCTCCCTCCCTCCCTCCCCACTCTCCTTGACTATTTCTAAGTCTGATCCAAGCCTTAAGGTCCACCTCCAAGCCCTTCTCCTTCAGGAATCTTCCCCAGCCTCAGTCAGGTCCTCTGGAATTTGTGTTACATTCACTCACTAAATGTGCATTAGCACTTGTAAGATGTCAAACCATGTGCTAAGCACCAGGGATTCATCCATTCCCTAAATTCCGCTGGGCACAAGCTCTATGTTAGTCACTGGTTAAGGGGTACGGTTGCAGTGGTAAATAAACAGAGGCTCTTGTCCTCCAGGAGTTTATACTGCAGAAGCGGGGGACACGGGGTGGGGGGCAACAGTACAAGACAAATCTAGTAGGTAAACACATAATTTTCCAGAAGACGTGAGTGCTATGGGAAAAAGGCGGAGTGGAGCAGAATAACCCTGGCACGGAAATCCTCAGCGGGTGGGGCGCACATCCAAGAGCTGGTCAGGCAGCCTGAGGGAGGGTAATTTGGGAGAAGCAGGTAAGGCAGTGAGCGGTGCAGATCTGGAGGAGGAATGTTCTAGACAGGAGACTCAGTACAAAAGCCAGATGTCCTCAGAGGGCAGCAAGGAGGGTAGTGTAGCCGGAGCCAAGTGCGCAGGAGCGTGAAGGAGGGGAGGCTGGAGCACTAACCGTCAGGGGCTTCAGCTTTGACCCCGAGGGGGAGTCGCTGGCGCGCTGAGCAGGGCAGTGATGTGGCAGCCTGTGCTGTCCCAGGGTGGTGCCGGCTGCTGGCCTGAGAACCATCCAGGTGTGGGTGAAGGCACACGCGGGAGCCAGCTGGGAGGCCAGCGTGGAAGCCGCTGAGGAAGGTGGAAGTGGTCAGATTCTGTATATTTGAAGGTGGGTCAACAGATCGAATATGAATGTGAAAGAGTGAGAAGAGAAGGGTGACACCAAAGTCTTTGACCTGAATGAGTGGAATGATGGACCTGCCACACGGGATGACTTAAAAAAAAGTGAGGAAGGAGTAAGCTGGGCGAGGGGGGCGGATGTAATCAGGAGTCAGTCTGATGTGTTGAATGTTGAATTTCATAATTTGTAGCAGGCGTCGAGTGGCTTTGTCAAATAGGCAACAAGATAGATGATTCTTATGTGCTCTTGGATCATCTAAGATATCTTTTTTTTAAAGATTTATTTAGTTATGCAAACAAGCTGGGGTACAGGCCAGAGGCGTGGGGCGGCGAGAGGGTTCACCAGAGACAGAGCGGGGAGCAGAACAGGCAGATCAGAAATACACTGCTGAGGGGAGCAGCGGGCGAGGCAGGAGAGGTCTGCCGCACCATGTGGGATTCTCCCTGGCCGGGCGTTGAACTCGCATCACTGCTGCCAACAGCTCCACAGCGCAGCGCTTAACCGCTGCACCACCGGGGAGGCCCTGAGTTTTGTTTTTAAATTGCTACTGGGTTCTTTAAAATTATGAGCCTATTCTTGTTCACCTTTGAAGATTTTTATTATTTATGCAAACAAGCTGGGGTACAGGCCAGAAGTATGGGGCGGTGAGAGGGTTCACCAGAGACAGAGTGGGGAGCAGAACAGACAGGTCAACTGAAACACACTGCTGAGGGGAGCAGCGGGCGAGGCAGGACAGCTCTGCTGCGCCATGTGGGAATCTCCCCCGATCTCGCGTCTCCACTGCCGGCAGCTCCCCAGCGCAGCGCTTAACCACTGCGCCACCAGGGAGACCCAGCATCTAAGACACCTTAAGAGACTCGATGAGATCACCAGCGGAGCGAGGGCAAAGGGAAGAGATTAAGCACTGAGACTCCGCAAGTTGAAACTGGGAGAAGAGACTGAGGAGCATCCACGACGCAGGAAGAAGCAGAGAGAAGGCGGCATTTTCCAGAAGCAAAGCGAGCGCGTGTGTCACGGAGGAGAGCGTGACCCCGCGCATCCAGTACCGGTCACGCACAGGCTGGGGGCTGGTGCTGGGGGTAGCGACCGGAGGTCACTGGTGACTCCAGCAAGCAATTTTGAAGGCGATGTTGGGGGGCAACCTAGTTGGAGAGGTTCGGGAGAAAAGGGAAGAGGGGAGGAGAGTCAAAGAGTCTTTCAAAGAGTTTTACCACAAAGAGGAAAAGTGAAAAGGAGGTGAGACTGGAGAGGGAAGTGAGATTGCGAATAGGTCTGTAACTTCTTCACGTGGGACAAAGTACACCGCGTCTGTGTGTTATGGGGTGATCCAGCAGAAACTGAAAAACTGACATGATGAGAGGGGATATCCGGGTGCAGCATGTACGCCCAGTGTGGGGTGACCAGGCGCACACACCCGCCTTTAGAGCAACCCAGGAGGCAGTCGTGGGGGTGAGGTGCCGCAGTGTAGGTGAGGGGGGTTCTGGGGACAGCCTCCCCGGCTGCCTCAGTTTGTCTGTGAAATAGGAAAGGAGGTGAGGGGGGCTGAGACGGGGAGGAGAGATGCAACCGCTGTCTGGCAGAACTGGAGTCTGGGGACTTGGGGAGCATCATATGATTCAGGGCCCCTCGGGGTTTGTGTCGCGCATTTAAAATGAGGCCAGTGAGCAGGACTGTGTTCTCCCGTCATGCTCAGCTGCGTCGCTGCAGAAGGAGTTAGGCAGAGTTGGGTTTTACTAGGCTGTGGCTCTGCATCAAAGGCGTATCCTGAGGTGAGGAAAGGGCCGCGGAGAGGAGCGGGTGGTGGCGCGCCGAGGAGGCGGGGATGGCACGAAGGCCGTGGGAACAGGGACGCGTTGGTCCTGGACGGCAGCTGGACACTCCCTGCGCTCATCACACTTCAACTAAGCGCGGAGTCCGAGATTGAAGGCGCCAAATAAATGGCTTAACATTCTCCTTTGAAAGTTAGAGCAAACCCCACACCAAGTTGGAACCCAGGACTTGACCACAGGACACCCCTCATCTAGTTTTCTGTCTACCACAGCTTGGATCCCTTTGGGGGTCAGGGTTGGACCCCGACTTCTTTTAGACCAAGGTGCATTCGGAATAGGCACCCTGTTGCACACCCTTCAGGCATAGAAGTCTCCTTTCTTGGGCCAGGAAAGGATAAGGCAGCCCTTGTCTTCTTTATCTCACTCTTCACAGCCTTAGGGAAACACAGCACTTGAGCCAAATGAGGGCACCAGCCCTTTTGCCCGTCTGGACAGACATTCCGCTCCCCCATCAGGACCGCGGCATCACACTCCACTCGCCTAATGGCTTTGACATCTCACTGCCCCGGTCGCTCCCCAAGGTCAGAACCTGGAGCGTCCAAGTTCAGACAAGCACCATGCTTGACATAGTAGGTGCTAGAGCCGCCTTGAGAAATACACCACCCTCCTGTCGGTAAAGCTTATCCATTGCTTTTCCTTCAGTTTCCCAGGCAAGGAAACTAGAGCCCAAAGAAAAGGGAAATGCCTCACCCAAGAGTTTTGTCTCCCCCATGTATATCTCGCCGGACTTGCTAGCCTAACCGCTTCTTTCCAGACTACAGCCCCCCCCCCCCAGTGCGAGTCAGGTCCTTCCACCCTACCAGCAGCCTCCCAGGACAGACTGGGACACATTCAAGGGACTGCAGCCAGCAAATCGAGTCCTCTGGCCCACCCACCTTTGATTAGCCACTAGCCACGCCAATCTTTGTTGCCTACTCTCCCCCCTCACAGAGGCTTTTTCTGCTTTCAGGGGTGTTCCTGGCAAGAAGTGTGGGACCATCCTGCTGACCGCAGAGGAGCTCAGCAATTGTCGGGTCAGTAAACACACGTGCTAGACCCTTTCCTCCCCACACTCCCTCAGTGGGCTGTCTGAGGCCCCTGTAATGTGTGTGCCAGCGGCCCAACTTCACTCTCAGGACATCGCCACCATGCAGCTGTGCGCAAACAAGCTGGACAAGAAGGACTTCTTCGGGAAGTCGGACCCCTTCCTGGTGTTCTACAGGAGCAATGAGGACGGCACGTGAGTTACCGCCTCTGGGGCTGCGCCACCCCACCCCCAGCTGCGACCACATGGTCTTTGGGGCTCATGGGCTGGACATGGGGCACCGTAGACGCCACCAGAACCTGAGCCCAGAATTCATTCAAGGCAGCAAACAAAAAGTGCTTGACCAGTGGGAGCACCCCGTAAATCTCAGAGTGTCAGACCCTGTCTCTGGGCTCAGCCCTCCCCCAAGGCAGATGCCAGTCCTTGCTCCTTTCCAGGTTCACCATCTGCCACAAGACAGAGGTTGTGAAAAACACCCTGAACCCCGTGTGGCAGCCCTTCAGCATCCCCGTGCGTGCCCTGTGCAACGGAGACTACGACAGGTCCGCTTCAGCTACGCGGAGGGCACGGGACATGCACGGGAGTTCCTGGGCCCAGAGCGAGGGCGGAAGGGCCACAGTAGTGTTGGAGGGGCCTGCTCAGTGAGACAAAGCTGGGGGCGTGGCTATCGGTGGCGGGGGGGAGCAGGGGCCAGCCGCCTGGATGGGCAGGCGGATGAAAGGGCGGACGGAAAGATGAATGAATAGACCCCCGGTGGATGATCAGGTGGATGGATGGACTGTTAATGCGTGGATGGGCATATAAAAGAAGTGGATTAATGGACAGCAGATGAATGGACAAGTGGGTTGATGAGCAGATTAGTGGACTGGACAGATGACTGGTGGTTTGATGGATGAATTAGTGAATGGATGAGTAGAAGGGTGGGCCTGTGACAGTTTGGACATGACTGGAAAGGCAAAGGGATGAATGGAAAAAACAAGGAGATGAATAGGTGGACTGATGGACAGACGAGTAGATGGTGGATGAATGGATTAGTGGGTGAAGTAGCTGGTGGACAGATGTCAGGCAGCTGGGTGCTTGAAGATAAAGATTACTAGGTAACTGGATTGGCCGACGTATGGGTAAATGGGTCTTCAGATGAACAGATAAAAGCTTGGCTGGGACTGCCATATAGTTGGGCATACAGAATAACTTAGGCATAAGTACTTAAATGGAATCAGCATATCTGAGTTTTTAAATTTTTTTTTAAAGATGTATTTATTTATACATACAAGCTGGAGTACAGGCCAGAGGCGTGGGGCAGCGAGAGGTTTCACCAGAGACAGAGTGGGGAGCAGAACAGGCAGATCAGAAACACACTGCTGAGGGGAGCAGCGGGCGAGGCAGGAGAGGTCTGCCATGCCGTGTGGGATTCTCCCCAGCTGCATCGCGCGCCTCCGACAGCTCCACAGCGCAGCACTCAACCACTGCGCCACCGGGGAGGCCCATATCTGAGTTTTTAAATCTCAGCTCAATCACTATTTAGCCAAGTTAGTGTTTTTTGTATCTCTGTATCCTTGTCCAAAAATAAGACAATAGTACTTACTTCATATGGTGATTGTTATATGAGGCAATCTGTGAACGTACTGAGAACAGTGCCAGAAATATAATAAGACTCCTTAAGTGATTTTTAAAAAGATAGTAATAACACGGTGGTGATGGGTGGTGGTGGTTGGTGGTGGTGGTAACAGTGCTGTGGCAGTAGATGGTTCTTACACAGACTGATGAACGAGTAGATGGGATGGCTGACTGGACAGGTGGTAAGAAGGCTGATAAGGACGGGTGTGTGTGGTCTGTGTGCGGTTAAGTGGGGGGGGGGGGAATCTATAATATTTATCACAGATACCCAGTCTCTGTTTATCTCCTGCATTTCAGAACAGTGAAGATTGATGTGTATGACTGGGACCGAGATGGAAGGTAGAATTGACACATAGTACTGCCTTCTCCTGTTCGCTCCCTATATAGTATGTAGCACATTTACTAGGAACCCCAAAGCATCCCTGGGAGCCAACAAGTGTGATGATAGATCCAGGCCTTTGGGGTAACTGATCCCCTCAGTTGTCTCTCTGGTACACTGGCTCTTCCATTTTCTTCCGCTTACCTTGGCCCCTCTTCTGGCCCTAACCCCAGTGCCCTGTGGCCCAGGAAGGGGCAGGGGATAGTGGGAATCACAGTCTGGACTTAGGGCTGGCTCCAAGCCGGTAACAACTGTGCTCACTCACCCCTGGCCCCCTTGCAGCCATGATTTCATTGGCGAGTTCACCACCAGCTACCGGGAGCTGAGCAGAGCTCAGAACCAGTTCACAGTGTACGAGGTAAGCGTCCCGATGCTGCCCAGCGTGTCCAGGCCCTTCATCTTCTTCTTTTTTTTTTTTTTTAAGATTTATTTTTTTATGCATCCAAGCTGGGGTGCAGGCCAGAGGCGTGGGGTGGTGAGAGGGCTCACCAGAGACAGAGCAGGGTGCAGAACAGGCAGATCAGAAATACACTGCTGAGGGGGCAGCGGGCGAGGCAGGAGAGGTCTGCCACGCCATGTGGGAAGCTCCCCGGCCGGGCATCGAACTCGTGCCACAGCCCCCGAGAGCTCCACAGCGCTGCGCGTAACCTGTTCACACGAGGGAGGCCTCCAAGCCTTTCCTCTGCCATGCTCCGCCCAGAACACCCTTCCTCTATTTCCCACCATCGCTGTTTATCTTCCTCGCTTAGGTTCTTCACCCTCGGAAGAAATGCAAGAAGAAGAAATATGTCAACTCGGGAACTGTGAGTGCTCCTGGGAGCTCTGGCCCTTCTGCTTCTGCCCCCCACCACCCAATAGGGCGACTAATGTCAGGGCTGGGGAAGGCTGTGGGCACAGGTTACCTGGATATAGTAATGTTAGGCACCAGGTGGTACCATTTTAAATTTTTCTTTTTTTTTAGCTCTACTCTTTTGTAGCATTTATTTATTTATTTATTTATTTTTTGCTAAAAACCTAAGTTATATTTTCCAATATAATATAATTTTGGAAATCCAAATATATTTTTGACAGTTATCCCTTTTTGTCCTTTAAGAAATTGGACAGGGTGGGGCCAGGGGGTGAAATCTCTTTTTTTCTTTAAAGATTTATTTATTTATGCATACAAGCTGGGGTACAAACCAGAGGCGCGGGGCAGCGAGAGGGTTCACCAGAGACAGAGTGGGGAGCAGAACAGGCAGATCGACGGAAACACACTGCTGAGGGGAGCAGCGGGCAAGGCAGGAGAGGTCTGCCACGCCATGTGGGAGTCTCCCCGGCCGGGCGTCGAACTCGCGTCTCCGCTGCCGACCGCTCCACAGCGCAGCGCCTAACCGCTGCGCCACCGGGGAGGCCCAGGGGGTGAAATCTTGTCCCTCCTGTCGTGTGCCTCTCTCTGGAGGTCTACGGTTCCTCTCGTCCTTCTGCCACCGGACCGCCCCTTCCAGAGTGGCAGGGCTGCCTCTTCTGTCCCACAGGTGACGCTGCTGTCCTTCTCGGTGGACTCTGAGTTCACTTTCGTTGATTACATCAAAGGAGGGTGAGTCACAGACCAAGCTCTGGGCTGAAATCCCAGCAATGAACTACTCCCAGGCCTGAGCCTCGATTTGCTTTTTTATAAATGGTCAGGGTCCAACGATAACAGAAGATAAACTTGTAAACACACGGCAGACTATGAAGTGCTCCTATGACGCCTAGCACTGTCCGTCTTAGTTCTCTCCATGGGGCTGCCTCTCATTCTTTGTGTCCAGCACCCACCCGTCCCCCCCCAAGATGTCAGATCAGGGGTCTTCAGAAGTGGCCAGAGTAGCCTAAATGAGACCTAGTAGAGAAAATTTATGGTCAGGCAAGAGGGAGAGGCCAAGAGAGAGAAAAGCCAAGTAGACTATAGGGGACATTCTCCTTGGTTCAGGGAGGGCAGGCCGCCTGGGAAAGGCACTTTGCTTCTCTGAACCCCACTTTTCCCTAATGTAAGGGACTGTTAATTACTACTTCAAGGCCACATAGCAAAGTTAAGTCCAGTTACATACACTCATCACACAGTAGGCATTTAATTCTGCTACCCAAAGTGTGTCCCGTGGGTCAGAATTATCTGCATATCTTGGGAGCTGGTGAGAAATAGAGACCCTCCAGCACCAGGCAGACCATCCAGACCAGGATCTGCCGTCTAACCCCATCCTCAGGAGATTCAAGGGCACATCTGGGTTGGAGAAATCTTGGTGTTATATTAGGCCCTCACTTGTCGATCCATCTACTCCCCTGACAGGACACAGCTGAACTTCACAGTAGCCATTGACTTTACAGCTTCAAATGGTGAGGCATGGATGGGGGAGGGTGGCGGGGGGAGAATTCTAAGGACGTCATTAGGCATTGGCCTGGAGTCCAACCTGGGGATAAGAGTTCACCTACCAGGACGCCTTGGCTTGAGAAAGAGCGCAGCCAAGCTGGGCGTAGAGTAAAGAGGGGAGATGATTGGTGTGAGGAGAGGCAGAGGGCACAGAAAAATTGGTGAGAAAATGGATCAAAGAAGGTTGACAGGACAGCTCAAGAAGTAGAGAAACAAATGAATGGGTGGGAGAGAAGGAGAGGTGTAAGGAGAAGTGGATAGATGAATGGATAGTGAAAGATGACTGAGTGGATGGACAGATGGACAGAGTGAGTAGATGGGGTGGTGCGTGAGTACCACAGCCCGGTCAGGCAGATGCATGGGTGTGTGTGTGGGTCGACAAGTGGACAGATGTTTTAAGTTGGGGGAATCATAATGGGTCAGTAGAAAGGGGAATGGGTGAGTGGCAGGTGGAAGGATCCAAATGATGCTAGATAGTGGATGAATGGAATAGATACGATGAATGGATGGGTGGGTGGGTGGGTGGATGGATGGATGGACGGATGGACGGATGGGCGGACGGCTAGCTGGATAAGAGAATGGCAAAGCAGATGGATAGAGATGAAAAAAAATATATATATATATCTAAATGGCCAGTGGATAGGTGAATGTAGATGTGGGTAAGTGGATAGATTAGGGGTTGGTGTCTTGACAGATACACGGGTCGATGGCTGGATAGGTGGGTAAATGAGCGGATGGGTGACTGGGTATAATCCAGAGGGAGAACATGGTGAACAGTAGATGGAGGCATGCAGGGATGGCAGGGGAGGAGCTGGCTAGTCAGGGCGGGGCCCCTGTGTGCCGACAGGCAACCCCCTGCAGCCCACCTCCCTGCACTACATGAGCCCCTACCAGCTCAGCGCCTACGCCATGGCCCTCAAGGCGGTGGGAGAGATCATCCAGGACTACGACAGTGACAAGCTCTTCCCGGCCTATGGCTTCGGGGCCAAGCTGCCCCCGGAGGGACGGATCTCCCATCAGTTCCCCCTGGTACGGTATGGACCAGAACCTGCACGCCACACCCTGGCATCCGGCCTGCCCTTGTTGATTGATTTCTTTTATTAACATTTCTTCTAAGGGCCAAGGAGCCGCAGAGCAGCAGGAAGCTGGAGAGGGTGGCAGAGCAGGACGGGGAGCAGGAGTGGCGGTGGGAGGAGAGCATGAAGGGGTGATGGAGAAAGAAAGGGGTGAGCTGGGGTCAGAGCACTCCTGGGTACAGCCTGCGGGGCTCGGTCCAGCAGGGCATCTTCCCCCACAGAACAACAACGACGAGAACCCCAACTGCGCGGGCATTGAGGGCGTGCTGGAGAGCTACTTCCAGAGCCTGCGCACGGTGCAGCTCTACGGACCCACGTACTTCGCTCCTGTCATCAACCAGGTGGCCAGGTATGGGGACTGGGTGGGGCCGGAGGGGGTGAGGGGCCCACATAGTGGACTCACTTCCCAACAAGAGTCAAAACCATTCTTGGGTGAACTTGAGCTTTGGGGACAGGATGTAAGTTTCCATGTTGAACAAGCTTTGGTAAAAAGAGGTGCTAATGTCCCTTATTCTGGGGTAGAAAGTATGTCAGCAAACTACTCCGACCCTATTCCCTGGAACACTAACCCAAGTCTCAAGTTTGGAGCAAGCACAGAAAGGTGTGTAGCACGTTTGGGAGTGACGTGACTCCACTTCTCACTAACATGGGGCCTTAAGCAGGTGAGCCTCTCTCTTCTCCTCTGTAATGTGCAGAGATAGGTAGTAATAGATACGAACAGCACCTTCTTAGTAGGGTTTGGGAGGTTAAAATGAGATAACAGTGAATCTTTAGCACAATGTATGGTCTACAGAAAGTGCTTAATAAATGGAAGGTTAAAAAAAATAAGAGTAGGGGCCTCCCTGGTGGCGCAGCGGTTGAGCGCTGCACTGTGGAGCTGTCGGTAGCGGCAACATGAGTTCGATGCCCGCCTGGGGAGATTCCCACATGGCGCAGCAGACCTCTCCTGCCTCTCCCACTGCTCCCCTCAGCAGTGTATTTCTGTCGATCTGCCTGTTCTGCCCTCCACTCTGTCTCTGGTGAGTCCTCTCACAGCCCCACACCTCTGGCCTGTACTCCAGCTTGTATGCATATATAAGTCTTATAAAAAATAAGAGTAGCTTCTAAAAATAGAAAAGTAACTTTCAACATTTTCAGAAGAAAAATACAGAAAGCAAAGAAAACCCAGAGCATCTATCAAATATTTTTAATGCAAATAAAGTAAGATGACTTAACTAAACATGTATCAGTAAATATAAAAGAAAAAGTTTCCTTGAGTGGATAAAAAAAACCCTACTATATGCTGAACAGAAGAGACGCAGCTAAAACAAAATACCTCAAAAAGCTTGAACATAAAATGAAGGAAAATAGAATAAAAGTGGAAGGATTTCAGGGAAATTTATATGCCTAGATTTCCTTTCTCCCTAATATAGATTTGTTTATTTCTAACTGATAATGAAGATAATCGTTTCCTTAATTATAAAAGTTATAGGACAGGGCCTCCCTGGTGGTGCAACAGGTTAGGTCTCAGCCTATGAAGCTGTCTTCAGCCACTGCAGCACAAGTTCAATCCCCGGCCAGGGAGCTTCTCACAGGGCGCAGCAGCCCTCTCCTGTCTCCCCGCTGCTCCCCTCAGCAGTGTACTTCAGTCGATCTGCCTGTTCTGCTCCCCACTCTGTCTCTAGTGAATCCTCTCACCACCCCACAGTTCTTATATGCATAAATAAATTTTAAATAAATAAATAAATAAGAGTAATAGGACAATGTAGAAAATTCCAAGGACAGAGAAATGAAATTAGGAATCACCCATACTACTGCCCATGGGAATGTGGAGAGAAAGAGATTGATT
Source organism: Scalopus aquaticus (assembly GCA_004024925.1). Lineage (NCBI taxonomy): Eukaryota > Metazoa > Chordata > Mammalia > Eulipotyphla > Talpidae > Scalopus > Scalopus aquaticus. The sequence goes on from PVIJ01003252.1 coordinate 68,288, forward strand.
GATTGATTGATAGATGGCTTTTGATCAACTTTTCTTTATACACTTCTAATTGTAGTCAAATTCCACATAATTTTCACTACCATTTTTTCATTTAATTTTGGAACCTGAACAAATATTTTTGTTATCAAGCAGAATTCTTAAATATTATCGTGGGCTAGTACACTGATTCATTCATTAATTTGTTCAAGGGGCAATGAAGTATGAATGTAGGCTTGGAGCCAGCGAGTGAAATCACTGCGCATACTCTACCACTCACCAGCTTGTGATTTGGGCTAAGGCTCTTAACTTCTGCGCCTGTTTCCCCAGTTATAAAATGGGGATATCCACATCATAGGGTTATTGTGAGGACTGCCTGAGTATGTGGAACACTTCCACCAGAGCCTGCCACACAGTGTGACAGCTGTGAGCTATCACTGTGACTGTATCACTATTATTATTCAAAGGGCATCCGCTCTGTGCTCAGTTCTCTGCTGGAGCACCCGAGTCTCACAGATGAGTCTGATCTAGTCTCTGCCCTTGGGAGTTCCTGCCTTGGTGCCGAAGACAGAAGCATAAATAAATCATTACCTTCTGTAGGCTAGAGCTTCCAGACTTTTCCAGCAAGTCCCTGTTGGTAAAGGCAAGTGACTGCTTCCCCCTGGGGAACCTGGGTGCACAGCTGAGAGCAGCCAGGCTGAAAATGTCTTTGAAATCCCCATATTTTATCTTTAAAAACTCCTGCTTATTTTACATTCTTTTTCCACGTATGTTTGCTTTCATTTGGCGGGGGAGAGGAAGGTGTCTTCAGAGTACTTAGAGTTATCTTATCTAACTTTATCTACCAGGCCACACAATAGGAGGCTGCTGCAGGTGTCCTGTGGCCTTGGGTACCCTGGGCATGCACTGGTACCCCTGAGGTGTAAGACCCATCTGGAGCGGCAGACGGTCTAGCTTGGGTGGCGGCATCCTAGAAGGTGGAGGGTGTAACGAGCCCAAAAGACCAAAGACAGCCTACCAGGAATAGGGACCACTTAGTGGGTGTAGAGGGTGAGCTGGACTTTATCGGAGAAGGTGCAAAGTAGGCCTGATATGAGGACCTGCATGTGGTAAACACAGAAGCACGAAGGGGCACACTCAAATACAGTGGGCAGTACCCTGTACCAGGTGTGTCAGTGCCCGTTTATGGAGGACGGTGCAGAGAGCAGGTCCAGGAGGGTCCAGAGACTATGCAGAGTGAAGGGATGAGGACCTCCGGCTCAGTTGGTCAAGCGTGGCGATGGACCCCAACTTTACCATCTTTTTTTTTTTTTAAGATTTATTTATTTATGCATACAAGCTGGGGTACAGGCCAGAGGCGTGGGGCGGTGAGAGGGTTCACCAGAGACAGAGTGGGGAGCAGAACAGGCAGATCGATGGAAACACACTGCTGAGGGGAGCAGCGGGCGAGGCAGGAGAGGTCTGCCGTGCCATGTGGGAATCTCCCCGGCCTGGCGACGAACTCGTTTCGCTGATGCCGACAGCTCCACAGCACAGTGCTTAACCACTGCGCCACCAGGGAGGCCCCCCTCAACTTCACCATCTTTCGGGGATGCTCTGAACTTAAGTTTTGTCATTTTAAAAATAGGAATAAAAATGGGCCTCCCCCAGTGTGAGGGTAAGGGTTCTGTTAGGTCATGTCTGTCAAGTGACAGCTCTGATTTTGGTGACCACAGATGGCTGGTCACTATTTCCCACCCAACTGTCCAGTGGGGCACGCCCAGGCCTCCGCCAGCTGGCCACCCATCTCCCCAACCAGCTTTCAGGCTCTGGAAACGCGAGGGACCGACGGGGAGCCAAAGATGTTACTCCCGTTCCCCCAAACCCTTCCTTTGTACCTCTAGGACATATTCTTCTATTCTCTCTTGGTTTGGACATACTGTTCCCCCATTCCCTCCCTGGAACACTTTTCCCTTTACACCCCCATTCACACCATCCTCACGACCTTCTTCTCCTAGCTAACCCTTGTTTATTTCTCACATCTGAAGTAACATGCCGCATCCCCAAAGCCCTAGTGTCAATGCATCTTAACAGTATAAGCATTCATCACCCTAGGACAATATACTAATCTCTGTATCATGTTCAGCACCAACCATGGGGCCTGCCACACCACAGGTCTTCAATGACCATTCGTGAGATGAGTGAGTGATAAGAGAAAGTACCAGTCTAGGCCTACATGGAGGCTGCAGTCAGAATTCACAAAGGAAGCAGAAGCTGCTAAAGAGAACCGCGGCCCAATCTTACCCTGGGCCCTGGGCAAATTCAACCGTAGCCAACTCAATTAAGTTCACTGTTTAGTCAGTTAAATTCTCCATGTTTTCCTCTGATTTTTTGACATCAGCTTAACTACTACCACACTGTCCAGGAGACCCTTCTGCCTTGATGGACCTTTTCTGTAGCTGTGGTGTCCGATAAAGTAGCCACCAGCCACATATGGATTTTGGGGCAAGTGATAGGTAGCTGGAGGGCCTGAGGAACTGAATGCTTCGTTCTAACTTATTTAAATTTAACAGCCATGCATGGCTAGGGGATAGCTTACTGGATAGTGCAGCCCCATCTTTTCCAGCCCACACGAGGCCTAAACTGGAAGTCCAAACACTGGGTCTGCTGCCTTTATGCTTCCCATTTTTCTTCCATATAAAATAAGATAACTAGACTTAACAACTTTTGAATTCAAAGATTGATGATCACAGAAGGAAAAGGAGCGGTGGGGTCAGCTCTTAGACAGGCTGAGGCCCCCAAAGTCCAGGCAGGTGGCCAGCAGGGGAGAGAAGGGGAGAGAGTAAGCTGGCGAGAGAGGGAAGAAAGGAGGTTCTCTGCTTTCTGTGGAACACCACAATCTCCCCCGGGGCCCACAGAGCCCTCTGGTCTGTTCCCTGCCCCACCTGGTCCCCACAGCCCACTCTGCTTCCCTCCCTTTATGGGCTCCAGAAAGCGTGGCTTCCTTTTGTCCTTTTTTTAAAGACTTATCTTACTTGTTTATGTATACAGGAACTGGGGTGCAAGCCAGAGGGATGGGGTGAGGAGGGAGGTGGCGGTGAGAGGACTCACCAGAGACAGAGTGGGGAGCAGAACAGGCGGATCCACTGAAATCCACTGCTGAGGGGAGCAGCGGGGAGACAGGAGAAGTCTGCTGCGCCCTGCGGGAACCTCCCTGGCCCGGGATGGAACTCAGGCCTCAGCGGCTGATGATAGCTTGGTAGTGCTGAGACTTAACCCCTGCGCTGCTAGGGAGACCCCAACAGGGCCTTTGTTTCATGCTGTTCCTTCTGCCTGCATGGTGCGCTCTTCACTTAGCCTCTTTATCATTGTTTCCTTAAAGAAGCCCTTGAAGTCACCCTGCACTTTGTCAGGATCCCAACTATACCCTGTTATAAAAATGTCCTTTTCCGTCCCGGCGCTCATTGCAAGTGTAATTTTATGTCTGTTTTCTGTGTTTCTTGGCTCGGTGTCTGCCTCTCTTGAGTGGACTGGGGTGGCTTTGGTGGTGGCGGTTTTTTCCTCATCATGTACCTTCAGTGCCTAAAACGGCGCCTACCGTAATCAGTGCTCCATAAATACTGCTGGAGGCATGGCAGGCAGGCTCCGGCAGGCAGGCTCCGGCAGGCAGGCTCCGGCAGGCAGGCTCCGGCAGGCAGGCTCCGGCAGGCAGGTGTGGGAGGAGCACGGGCCTTAGAAGCCTCATCGGTGCCTGTGGTTTACGTGTCACTGTAGACGTTTTAGAGTGGGCTCCGGAAAGGTGGGCTTCCTCTTTGACCTCTCTGAGTTTTCAACTGGATTCTGACCTTGGCTTCTCACCCAGGGCGGCAGCCAAGATCTCGGACGGTTCCCAGTACTACGTCCTCCTGATCATCACAGACGGGGTCATCTCTGACATGACGCAGACCAAGGAGGCCATTGTCAGCGTGAGTCCAGCAAGCGTGGCCGGGAGGGGTCGCTGAGCACAGCTGTGAGGGGGTTGAGGTTTCAGTCGAATGCAAGTTAACCAGTGAGCTCGCCAGTTTCATGGATGCTGGGAGAAGACATAAAAACCTTGGATCAGAGACAAAGGACTCTGTTATTCTCAGAAATAGTAGTAGCTGGAGTAACAGCATCTGTTCTCGTTGTCCAAGCCCCAGTTCCCGCAGGAGTCTCTGAAGAGGATCAGGTGATACCTGGATCCACAGCAGGTTGCATTAAAGGAGAGAAACCTGTTTTTAGGGAACCCAAATATTTTGTTTTGTTTTTCCCCCTTCTCCCCCAAATCTTTTATAAGGGGCAATAAGCATGCCTGCTCTTTCATTATTATACATTTCACACTAGTAAAATAAAATGTTATTATACTGTACAGTAAACAAAACTACCCTTTGCTATAGAGAAGGACAATGTATCTTCCAAGACCGGTTGATATATTTGTTAATATTATCCTTGAAAGGACAGTCTGAGACAAAGGAAATCAGTGCTTCTACATGCAAGATGCGAAGATTGTCACATACGAGAATTCTCTCCCAATGGCTACTTCCCTTGCTACGGCTGTTTGCCCCAACCACTCACCTCTTCCCTCTACAGGCCTCCTCACTGCCTATGTCTATTATTATTGTCGGTGTGGGGCCAGCCATGTTTGAGGGTGAGTAGGATGTTGGGTGTCCATGAGTGGGGCCAAGAACAGGGGAATACAGGGGAGGGAGTGGGTAGCCAGGTTTGCCTCGCAGAAAAGACTGGACAGATGCCCGCGTGGCACTTCTGCCAAGCCACAGAGCTTGTTTCATCCTAACGGTCTATTGATACTAGTACTTCCTCCCTGGGGCTCCTGGAGGGCGGGATGTGTGGGGGCATAACAGCAACTCCAAAACCGTGTCTACCATTTGCAGGACTTTGATGCAACCAGTAGACATGCTCATGGAGACTCCAAGGGGCAGCTGAGAGGGAAGGGACAGCGGGGACTGGTGTGGGAGAGGCCAGTCAGCTGAAGCATGTCTTTTCTGCAGCAATGGAAGAGTTGGATGGTGATGACGTGCGCGTGTCCTCTCGGGGGCGCTACGCAGAGCGGGACATCGTTCAGGTAGACCTGGCCTGGGAGAGGAGGTCACAGAAGCCTGCAGGCATGTGGGAAGAGAGGCTACATTGGGAGCCCCTCGCTCTTACTGTCTCCTCAGCCACCGACCTTTCTCCCTCACCCTTCCAGCCTTCTTCCATTCACTCAACTAATTCTTTCCAAAAACAGGGAGGCTGCCAGAGCCTTGGTGGAGCCTCAAGGTCCCCGCCCCCTTGTGGAGGCAGCCAGTAAAAACCACACAGCTAAATGTTGGCGTGCCATCAGTGGTCAGGACAAACAGCAAATGGCACTCTCAGAGTGGACCACAGGGACCTGACTCAGTCGGGTAGTTAGGGAAGGAAAGGAGGCAATGCTACTGGAACTGACACCTAGGGCGGGTGTAAGCATGGCAGGCAGAGGGGCAGCCCTCACAGGCGGAGGCTCAGAACTGGCCCAGTCGGGGAGGAGGCAAGAAGCCAGGGCGGCAGGAGCACAGCGAGAGGAGAGGAAAGAGGAGCAAAGGCCTTGCTGGTCATGATGAAAATGTGGGGTTTTTCGGAAAGAATTTGAAAGTAGCTGGTTCAAAAGGTTTTTAAGAAGAAAATCTTAAGAGTTGGTGATTTGATTCAGTGACAGTGTGAGTGTGGAGGCTTCAAGTTTTCTAGCTTGAGCGATTGAGTGAGTGACAGTCCATTTGCTGGACGGTCCATTTACTGGCCAACTGAATAGAGATGTGTTGTGCGCAACTAAATATGTGGGACCCTGGATCACTGATAAGAGGCCTGGGGTGAATATAGGAATCAACAGAGAACAGTTTTAAAAATCATGAAACCACAGAGGGAAGTGAGCTGAGAGAGAAGGGCCCCCGGTTGGAGCTCAGGTAGCTCTAGAGGAAGGTGGGGAGGGGGAGAAATATTGTGATGTGTCTATAGTGGGACGTGTCCAGGAAGATTGTGATCGAATGTAATGGAAAGATAAATCAAGCAAGATGAGGACTGACAGTTATTGCCCACGGGACAAATTTGGCAACACGGGACAGCCAACCGCACTGTCCAGAGCAGTCTCAGTAGACTGTGTGAAGCCAGACTGGAGTTGGTTGAGGATGGATAGAAGGTGGGAAAGAAAAAAAGTAATTGGGGAGAAAGTAAATTAGAAAACTGCAGGATAGGGGGAGAGAGAGTGTGCTATTTGGAAAGATACATAGGAGTCCGAGGGGAAGTCTCCCTACTTCCTCCGCCCCCACGCCCCTCTCCTGGCTGCCACCTACACCTGATTCTCTGTGCCTGTCTTAGTTTGTGCCGTTCCGAGACTATGTGGACCGGTCGGGGAACCAGGTGTTGAGCATGGCCCGGCTGGCCAAGGACGTGCTGGCCGAGATCCCGGAGCAACTTCTGTCCTACATGCGAACCAGGGACATTCAGCCTCGGCCCCCACCCCCGGCCAGCCCCAGCCCTACCCCAGCTCCAGAGCAACCCTGAGGAGCTCACCTAGCCTCGCCTAGCAGTCTGCCCACCTGTCTACCCACTGCTTCTGCTGGAGGCCGGAGGCGCCTGGAGCCTTGGACCTCACTGGGAGGCTAGACTGGAGGATTCCCGCTGGCTGATCAAGCACTCCACCCCCTTGCCCACGAGGGCCTGGCATTGCCACCACCTTCGACTTCATGCGGTAATAAAGCTGATCTTTACTCCACTCTGTCTCATGGAATTTGGGGAGAGAGACGGGGACCCAGAGTCTGGGGCCAGCCCAAGAGAAAGGGGGAATAAGGATGGCTTCAATGAGGATTCATCCCCATCCCAACATACATTCATCCAATCACTTCTTCAGACATTCTTCAAACACTTTCAATGATAAAAGAAATGACAGGTGAAACTGTATTTTTTTCTCCTAAGGACAGATGTCCATAACTTTCAGCAGATTTTCAAAGGGATGCTGACTTCAAAAGGTGTCAGCTTTAAGATGACTGTATAACTCTTTTCTGATCCATTTATTCTGAGTTTTGGGAATGAGGATAATAAAAAGATTTTTTTCCTTTGGATATTCACTACATATCAGATATTACGCAAGGTGATTTACAAGCATCATCTGGTGGAGTCCCAACAATCCTGAGGTCAACACTATATATTATCTCCATTTTACACACGAGGAAACTGGGGCTTAGAGGGGTTAAATCATTTATTCCAGAGAATTCATCTGTTTTGACTCCAGCTCCCAAGATCTTTATCAGCAAATACCTTCCAGGTGTGTTGATTTTGTTTTATGTTTTGTATATGAGAGCACATATATCAGTGGGTGAGACTTGAGGTCTGCATTAAGAGAAAACAGAAACAGAAGCTCCCAGATGTTTCGGACTTTGTCCCACAACCTGGGAGGGCCCTTTGATATTCCTATTTGATGGTAAAACTGCAGGCTCAGTGACAAGCACTGATTAACAAGGGGTCAGTCCGTTCTCCGGAAGCTCCCAAGAGTTTGACAAATAAAGATCCTGAAGTAGTAAGAATTCAACAGTTTGCCCACGTTCATCTAGCTAATAAGTAGCCCAGTGACATTCAACCAGCAAAGTTTGACACCATCTTCCTGCCAGCAACCGTGGCCGTGATGCAGTTCCCGGCTAACCTAGGTCTCACCGGGCGTCCACGAGCCCTTTCCCCTCGGAAGCCCTCTGCACCGCCCCAAATGCAGCCCCTCCTTCGGGTGCACACACCCTCTCTCCCTCCTGCTCCTTCGCGGGTCCCCATCGCCTTCGCGTTCCTTCAGTCGCGCGTCCCACCCTTTGCCTTGCGCTGCTTCCGGATTTCCCCGCTCTCTCTTCCCCGCCAGCCCAGCTCCGCCACCCGGGCCGCCAGAGGCCCCGCCCGCCCCTTCCTGAGGCCTCTTTGCGATCTAGCCCCGCCCTCGGGCCGCGGCGGGCCCCGTCCTCCGCACGGGCCCGGCTTCGCAGTGGCCCCGCCCACCCAGGCCCCGCCCCCGAGGGCTCCTGCTCCGCCAGCCCCGCCCGCGCCTTCCCATAACTCCGCGCCCCTCGGGCTCCGGCCCGCCTCCCCGCCCCCGCCTCCCGCCCCAGCTCGGCCCGGCCCCCAGCCCCGCCCCGCGGCTCCGCCCCGCCTCGCCGCCTTCCTGGGAGACCAAGGCCAGGTCCCTACCGCAGCCCGGCGCCCGCAGGAGGAAGGGAGTGGGGAGGGAGGGGGCAGAGGGGGAAGGGAGAAGGGCGGGCTCCTCCCGCCCAGCCCCGCGCTTCCCATCCGCGGCCGCAGATTCGCCACGGCGGCCCGAAGGCCCCGGCTCCCGGGCGCCGCGCCCTCGGGCTCCAGAAACTCCACTCGCAGATGGGGCCGCTGGGGAGGCGCTGCGGGCGTCTGGGGGTTCCTCGGAGTCCCGGCCAAAGGCCTCCGGGGCCCCGCGGCGGGGCGGGGGTCTGTGGCGAAAGTGCAGCCCGAGAGCGCCGCGGCGCCGCGTTTACCCTGCGCAGACGCCGTCGCAGCCGCCGCTGCCGCCGCCGCTGCCAGTGCCTTTGCCGCCACCGTCCCCGCCGCCGCGGTCCCTGCGCTGCCTCCGGAGCCTCCATTGTTTCGGCGGCGCCGGGTCCCGAGGCCGGGCCACCCGGGGGCTCTCGAAACGGGCGGCGGCCGGCGGAGTTGAGACGTTGGGGCGCCGGCGGGACCGGGAGCGGCGGGAGTCAGCGCGGGAATCCCGGGGAGCCGGGGCCAGAGCGTGGGGCGGCGGGGGCCCGGGGTGGCGAGGTCTGCTGTCTCCGGAGTTGGGGCTCCCCCTTCCCGGCCCGTCTTTCCCCGCTGGCCTCCCCAAGTGGGGTCGGAGCCCCGGCGGGCGCCACCGGCAATGAGCCCGGACTCGAGGTGGCCGGTGAGTGCGGGCCTGGGACCGGGGCGGGAGGCGGCAGCGGGGAAGGGGGAGGCTGCTTTGGCGGGGGCGCGCGGGGGTCCCCCTCGGGCCGCTCCACCCGGGAAAACTGACAGTGCATTCCCTCGCGGCGGGCGTCCCGGGGCAACAGTGTATCCTCGGCGCCGCGGGGCGGATGGCGGGAGGGAAGCCCTGCTGTTAAAACTTGTTACACTTCGACTAAGGGGAAACGTCGCCGCATCCGGGAGAGGCCTGTGGGCACCGCCAGGACCCCGCCTGGTCCCTCCGGCCTCCGCCGCCCACTTCCTCCTGTCCCCTGGGGTCGCAGGCAGCTGTGGCCGCCCAGCCCCTGGGGCCCGCACTTCCCCACAGGCTTGCAGGTCTAAGTCCTCGGCTCCCTCCCTTGGGCTCCGCAGTCTAGTTCCAGCGGGGCGTGAGGCTCTGTGCTCTGTGCTCTTGGGGAGCCTGGGTGGCAGGGCCACGGCGTTCACTGGGGACCCTTCACTGAAAGAGGAGTTTGTTTATGCCTCCAGTTGGATTGTGTTTGGGGACACGGTCGCAGGTAGTAAGTTCAGTCGCGTCGGGCATCAAGGAGTAGTTTTACCTGTGTGGAAGCTGGGGGGGCTTTGACAGAGCCCCCCTGCTTGGTCAAGCCCCTGCAGGAGAGAGGTCAAGAGGGGTCACTGTGGAGGTGACTGTCTGCAGTGGTGCAAGCCCCAGGCTGACCTGTTAACCTCAGCGAGGCCTGGAGAAAGGGGGTAGTCTCAGACCAAGCTGGGCTTCTGGGGGCTGGTGCCATCTGCTATCTCCACTCACCCAAGAACATGGGTGAAGAAGGGAGGACCCTGAGAACCAGCAGGGAGCTTAGTGTGCCCAGATTGTTGTTTCTTTTTGTACCCTTAGGGCATGGTGCTAGGGGGCCGCTCAGTTGATGCTGCATGAATGGGTGGACAAAAAGCTCCATGTAGAACATGTCACTGTCACTGACAAGTGGTCTCCCTTGTCACTTGAGTCCATAGTACGTCCCCGGGCAAGTGCCAGGGTGTAGGCTCCCCCCAAAGACGTGGAAATGAACTCTTTCTGCAATCCCTTGGTTTCTGCTAGTCCTGACTAAATCGCTGGCCACGACGTGGGCTGACACTGGCCTCATTCACCTTTCAGCTCTGGTCTGCTGACTCCCTTATTCAGCCACACGTTCAATAGCTTATTCATTCTTTGGCCCAAACTGAGTGTCTAGTGCACCCAGTGTACTCGGGCTATAGAGGTGGGTAGGCGCTGGTGTCTGCACTAGGCAGCTCCCCAGCTCGTGGGAGAAGACAAAGAACTAACAGTGTGCTAAGTGCCCTGGAGGAGGTGAAAATGGAATGCTGTGGAAACGCATCTCCTCCCCATGGGAGAGACAAGTAAGTCCTAACAGAGGAAGTGATACTTGAGCTGGGTTTTGAAGAATGAGTAGGAGCTCACCCACCAGAGAAGATGAAAAGTATCCCAAATGAGATCACGGTGCAGGAATAAGAGGTTGTAACAGTCAGGGAATGGCCAGTTGCCCTGGGCAGTCAGAAGCATAGCTGTAACTGGCAAAAAGAGGAGTCTGGAAAGGAAGGACTAGGACCAGATATTAAAAGAAGCACCTTGACTGTTTTGGGGAATGGGCTATTCTGAAGAAAGTGGGGAACATGAGGAGGCTTTGAATCAAATGATTGAGCTGATTACTGCTGCTTAGTGAGAGACCTTTCTGGTCACATCCTGTGAGATTGGAAGAGTTGAGAGGGCAGGAGAACCAGGCAGGAGATGATGAGGCCATGGTGTGGAGGTGACATCTGCAGACCCTGCAGAGGCCGGGAGCGGGTCACCTAGAACTCTCCCCAGGCCCGTGCTAACTGACCTGTGCATTCCAGATGTGACAGCATGGGGGTGGACTTCGACGTGAAGACTTTCTGCCACAACTTGCGGGCAACTAAGCCACCGTATGAGTGCCCCGTGGAGACCTGCCGCAGGGTCTACAAGAGTTACAGCGGCATCGAGTACCACCTGCACCACTATGACCACGACAACCCGCCGCCCCCACAGCAGACGCCGCTCCGCAAGCACAAGAAGAAGGGGCGCCAGTCACGCCCAGCCAACAAGCAGTCGCCCAGCCCCTCGGAGGTGTCCCAGTCCCCGGGCCGCGAGGCGATGAGCTACGCGCAGGCGCAGCGCATGGTGGAGGTGGACCTGCACGGCCGGGTGCACCGCATCAGCATCTTCGACAACCTGGATGTGGTGTCGGAGGACGAGGAGGCCCCCGAGGAGGCCCCGGAAAATGGCAGCAACAAGGAGAACACTGAGGCCCCGGCGGCTACGCCCAAGTCGGGCAAGCATAAGAACAAGGAGAAGCGCAAGGACTCCAACCACCACCACCACCACAGCGCCTCTGCGAGCGCCACCCCCAAGCTGCCGGAGGTGGTGTACCGGGAGCTGGAGCAGGACACGCCCGACGCCCCGCCCCGGCCAACTTCCTACTACCGGTAAGGCCGCCGGAAAAGTGGGCGCAGGGCCCGGGGCGGGAGAGGCACAGCGGACAGGAGGGCGGCAGCACGAAGGCTGGGGAGGCACCCCGGTCTTGCCCGGCAGGGAGGAGAACGATGCCCAGCTCACGATGGCGCTCTCTCCGCCCTCCCTACCTGGCGAGGTGCCGCTCTCGTATGCAGCCGTAGGAAGGGGCCAGGCTTGCTGAAGGCCATGTCCGTGGGTAGCCGAACGGGATTCCAACCCGGCTCCCTCCGACTCCAGAGCGGCGCTGTTTGCACTGTGCCAAAAGGTCCCGTTCCTGACTCTCTTTCTCTCGCGGTGTGGCCTTGGGACCGTCCGCACAGCAGGTACACCGTTCCTCTGCTGGCCCAGACGGAGAGCCGCTGCTGGCTCAGGTCCCTGAAGCCAGCTGTGAACATGCAGAGGCGATTTCCCGTCACTCGCCCTGTTGCCCACCCGCCGGCAGGCGCCTGCGCTGTTGCCCGCACTGTGTACTCCTGACTCACTCCATGTGTTTCTTGGGATCCCACTTCCTCCCCAAAATTAGTCACGGTGGCTCCTGACAAAGTCACAGGCATAGGGTAAGGTTAAATTCCTTTCATGTGAGGTAAATGTAAGGGGTGTGGAGGAGCGTGGTGGGGACACCTCGCATAGAAACCCCAGCTGGAGAACAGTGGAGGAGCAGGGCAGCAGGGGCAGAGGGGCTGGTGGTGGGCGGAGGGGCAGAGACCAAGGGTAACCCTCTGAGCGCCTTGGCGGTCCAGGCAAAGGTGTATTCGTGGGACTTTGCCAAAGAGCAGTCTTAGGCGTCAGCTGATCAGAAAGCCGCGTCTCTGGGAGGTCTGGGATAAAGGTTTTTGTATAAAAGGTGGTTTTCACTGAAAGTGCAGCCGTGTGACACGACCTCAAATCTCAGTTCTTCCTGAGCAGATCTGCAGGGCACGAGTGCTCTCCCCTTTGCACTCTCCCTGTTCTCGCTGTCCACGCCACTGCCGAGCTCTCAGCTTTGCCCTTTCCTGCCGGCACCAGTGACCATCTCCCACGCACATAGCACTCCCTGCCCTGGCGGGGTCCCACCAGCACGCCCCTCTCCCTCCGCTCTCCATGCGGTTACTTCACTTCTGGGGAGGCGGCTCTGTTCCCCAGAGTCTCAGCTGGCGCCCTGTAATCAGTTGGGACATGTATTGTGTGTAATTTGGGCCTGCTGTTAGCAGAACTTTATTTATTTATGCACACAAGAGCTGGGGTGGGGGGGTGAGAGGATTCACCAGAGACAGAGCAGGGAGCTGAACAGGCGGACCGACTGAAGTACACTGCTGAGGGGAGCAGCGGGGAGACAGGAGAGGTCTGCTGCGCCATGTGGGAAGCTCCCTGGCCGGGGATCAAACTCGCACTGTGCAGTGCATCGGCTGCAGACAGCTTCAGAGGCCTACACTCAACCTGTTGCGCCACCAGGGAGGCCCAGAACTTCCCAAGTTTTGGAAGTGATTTGCTTTTTACATAAATTAGAGAATATTTGAGGTCCTAGCTCTAAAAAGACCAATTTCTCTTGACACATCTGCTAGGCTTTCCTGAGTGGGAGAGAGAGGGTGGGTTGTCAGCGGTTGTGCCAGGAATTGTGCATGACAGGCGCCTGCTTACTGTGCCACAGCCTGCAGTCTGGGCGCGCTGTGGGGGTGGGTTCATGTACCTTCACAGAACGTCGTGTGTCGTGGTAAGCTAAAGGCTAGTGCCAAGGCCTAAAAGGGGCCGAAGGTTCGCAGTAGCCCTGGGCCACACCTTTTTTCAAGGTTGAGGACGTTGAGGTACCTTGGGGAAGAAGAAAGGGCTAAGGAAGAAACTGCTTCCTACAGACAGGGCACTTCAGTCTCTCTTCCCTCCACTCCAAAATGTTTTCAAATGAACGACACTGAGTGCCCGTCTGGACACGGTGATCAGATGTCGTCCTGCTGCCATCCCGTAGTGGAGGGGTTAGACACAGGGCCAGGTACAAACTCATTTAGTGCCCACACCGGCTGTGTGCAGTAGGTTCAAGTCGGCATGCCGGGTCACGGGTAAGAAAGCAGGGCCGGGGGTTCACTCATCTGCCTTCTGCCACGCAGAGCACAGCGGCAGGGCTGTGCTGGCCTGGCCTGCAGTAGCACTCAGAGCCCCTCCTTAGGGGAGAAGAGGGACAGAAACATACACTTACTGGGGGTCCGCTCTGTGCCAGTTGAGTTAGTCCAGCCACTTTCCCGGGCAGTGTGGCCTTTGGGGGCAGGTAGCAGCATCATTCTGTCAAGAAAACTGAGGTTCATAGGCGGTGATGTCCTTGAGGACACAGAGTGGCAGTACCAGGTGCCACAGTAAATCTGGGTTTGTTAGAGGCCACAGCCCCCTTCTTTCTGTTGCGGCTCCAGAGTCCAGGCCACCTACAGGAGGGCAAGGGCGCTGGGACTGTGCCCTGTATCCCTGGCACCTGGGTCAGCCCCCGGGCCAGTCCTGCTGGTCTGGCGGGTGTGGCAGGGCGGGGTTTGCCTGCTTCGCAGACGTGTGACCTTTCTGTACTGGGCAGTTAATTAACTTCTCAAAGCTTCAGTTTCCTCATCTACAGAGTGAGGGCAATTAAGAACACTGGGCTACGCCTCCCTGGTGGGCTAGGGTTAGTGTCAGCACTATCATTGCCACGGCCTGAGTTCGATCCCTGTCCAGGGAGCTTCCCACATGGCGCAGCAGACCTCTCCTGTCTCCCCGCTGCTCCCCTCGGCAGTGTGTTTCAGTAGATCCACCAGTTCTGCTCCCCACTCTGTCTCTGGTGAATCCTCTCACCCCCACCCCAACACCTCTGGCCCACACCCCAGTTCTTCTACACATAAATAAAAAAGCAAACAAACATTGAGCTGTGGCTATGGTAAGACATGTGGTGACTTAGCACAAAGCCCAACTCATAGTAAATGCTCAGTAAATCTTAGCTACTCTGTCATCTCTTCAGGCTCTTCAGAGATCAGAGTACCTAGACTTTGAGGGAGCGCTCAGCTGCCGCTGAAACAATTTCCATATAGTTTAAAAGCGACACCTGAGAACTTTTCTTCCTGTGACTCTCTGCACCATCACTGAGAACACTCAGTGGGTCCTCGCAGCCTCCCCCTCCTACCTTCAGGAGTCCGACTGAGCCGCCTCAGTGTAGCAGCTAAGACGTAAGCTTTGGGGTCAGAGTCACAGACCGGGGTTCACGTCCCAGCTCTTCCCACCTTCTCACACATGAGGTGGGGGCAAGTGAATTAACCTCTCTGAACCTTACATTTCCTGTTATGAAAAACAGGAATGACTGTGGTTCCGATTGTCCCTGGGGTTGAGGACAGAATGCAACAGCACACGTAAAAGTACAGCAGGCCTGGCACAGAGTAAGTGCTGGCTGCATCTAAGCCGTGGTCTCTGAGGGAGGGGTGGCGGCCCTGTGACGCTGAGCTGTCTGCCCTGCAGGTACATCGAGAAGTCGGCGGAAGAGCTGGACGAGGAAGTGGAGTACGACATGGACGAGGAGGACTACATCTGGCTGGACATCATGAACGAGCGCCGGAAGACGGAGGGGGTGAGCCCCATCCCACAGGAGATCTTCGAGTACCTGATGGACCGCCTGGAGAAGGAGTCCTACTTCGAGAGTCACAACAAAGGCGACCCCAGCGCGCTGGTGGACGAGGACGCCGTGTGCTGCATCTGCAACGACGGCGAGTGCCAGAACAGCAACGTCATCCTCTTCTGCGACATGTGCAACCTGGCCGTGCACCAGGAGTGCTACGGCGTCCCCTACATCCCCGAGGGCCAGTGGCTGTGCCGCCGCTGCCTGCAGTCGCCCTCCCGGGCTGTGGACTGCGCTCTGTGCCCCAACAAGGGCGGTGCCTTCAAGCAGACCGATGACGGGCGCTGGGCCCACGTGGTGTGCGCCCTGTGGATCCCCGAGGTCTGCTTCGCCAACACGGTCTTCCTGGAGCCCATCGACAGCATCGAGCACATCCCGCCGGCCCGCTGGAAGCTGACCTGCTACATCTGCAAGCAGCGGGGCTCCGGCGCCTGCATCCAGTGCCACAAGGCCAACTGCTACACGGCCTTCCACGTGACCTGCGCGCAGCAGGCCGGCCTCTACATGAAGATGGAGCCCGTGCGGGAGACGGGGGCCAACGGCACCTCCTTCAGCGTGCGCAAGACAGCCTACTGCGACATCCACACGCCCCCGGGCTCGGCGCGCCGCCTGCCCGCCTTGTCCCACAGCGAGGGCGAGGAGGACGAGGAGGAGGAGGAAGATGAGGGGAAGAGCTGGAGCTCAGAGAAGGTGAAAAAGGCCAAGGCCAAGTCCCGGATCAAGATGAAGAAGGCGCGGAAGATTCTGGCGGAGAAGCGGGCGGCGGCGCCCGTGGTGTCAGTGCCCTGCATCCCGCCGCACAGGTGAGTGGGGGGGCCGGGGGCGGGGGGCAAGGAGCCCTCTTGGAGACCCGCAGGTGCCTGAGCAGCGGGGCAGGACCGGGTTATCCTTTTCCCCCCAGGAACTCCAGGAGAGTTTAAAAAGAGAAAAAAGCGGATTTCTAAAAGGGCTTCGCTGTAGCAGTCACCTACCTCTTACACTCGGAACCAGAAACCTCAACCGTGTCCGACAGATTTAGCGGGGCTTTAAGCTGCCCTGCCTCTTACGGGGTTTAGGGCGAGCGCGGCTGAACAGTCGCTGGCTGCAGCGGGGACATGGTGTGACCGCAGGGCGGGGAGGCGCGGCGGCGGGAAGTGGTTAGTCCCGTCAGTGAGGGCTGCGGCCGCCTGTGTAACTCGGGCTGTGCAGCTGCCTCGCCACGGTTTGCTGCTGTGCATCTGCGCTTCGTCTCAAAACCTTCCCAGAGTCAGTCTCTGGGGAGCCCCGGGATCGGAGAGGGTCTGAGCCGCAGAAGGAGCAGGCTGAGGGACCCCGCTCCGGCCCCCCTATGAGCAGGTCAGGGAGCTGGGCTCCTCGTGTGCCGAGGCCCACTGCCGGCGCTGTCTTTCTCTCTGCCTTCAGCTCGGTGTCCGGGCCTTTTTGACAAGAGACTTACTCCGGCTTCCGTCCCGTTTAGGGATTGTCACTGGTCAGAGTCCTCTGTTCTTAAGAAAATCAGGAACCAACAGGTTTTTCTCTTTGTTCCCCTGCTTCTCAGGCTCAGTAAAATCACCAATCGCCTGACCATCCAGCGGAAGAGCCAGTTCATGCAGAGGCTGCACAGCTACTGGACCCTGAAGCGGCAGTCTCGGAACGGCGTCCCGCTGCTGCGTCGCCTGCAGACTCACCTGCAGTCTCAGAGGAACTGTGACCAAGTCGGGGTACCGTGTCAGATTCCCTGTGGGCTCTGGGAATTAGGGTCCGGGGCTGAGGACTGCAGTGTGTGGCTGCAGCTTCCTGTGTCTGAGGATGTAGGCTGTTCCATCCCTTAAGGTGCCACAATCCAGTGTCAGGCGCAGTCCTTACAGATTCTCAGCTCAGTAAGAGGCCTTGTTCGTCTGTGTTCATTCATTCGTCCAGCAGTCACGTGTAGAGCATAGAGGGTGTGCCAGGCCTCGGGGACACGGGCTGAGGAGCTCCCGCTGTGGCTGGCGAGCCTGCCAGCACATCCCCGTGCGCCTTCTCTGGTGCCCTCATCTCCCGGTCCCCTTCTGCCTCTCTAGAGAGACTCTGAGGATAAGAACTGGGCGCTCAAAGAACAACTCAAGTCCTGGCAGCGGCTCCGGCACGACCTCGAGCGGGCTCGGCTGCTGGTGGAGCTGATCCGCAAGCGGGAGAAACTCAAAAGGGAGACGGTGAGTGCTCCCAGGCTGCCCCGGTCACAGAGGAGAAACCAGCCCCGGAGGGGGGGAGGGGGCGCGGACCCCTGGCGAGGGCTGCTGGCGGCATCAGGTCTCGGCACGCGTCGTGCTCTCAGACCGACCGCATGTGGGGAGTGTGAACAGAGCCCCAGATTATACGATAGGGGATTCAAGGGAGGGAAAGGCCTGCGTAGCCTGGAAAGCGGCTGTGGGTGGGGCGAGTGCGTAGGCCCAGCGTGGGTGGGGAGGGAATGTTCCCCAGCCACCTGGACCCTCTCCGACCCCTCTGCCGAGGGCCTGTCCTGGGCCTGGCTGACTGGGCCGTTGTGTGTGTCAGATCAAGGTCCAGCAGATCGCCATGGAGATGCAGCTGACCCCTTTCCTCATCCTCCTTCGAAAAACCTTGGAACAGCTCCAAGAGAAGGACACAGGCAACATCTTCAGCGAGCCGGTCCCTCTGTCTGAGGTAACCGAATTGGACGAAGTAAGAATCCCTTCCCCTCACTCCACCTTCTTTCTGTTCCTCTCCCAGTTGGACCCCTGCTGCAGGTCTGGGCCAGGGACTAGGAGGGGACCTCGAAGAGGGGCTGGTGGCTCTGGGACTCCAGGAAGAACTGGAGTCACATGCATCACCTGGACTCTGTCTTGTCCCTATTATACCCGAAGGGCCCAGAATGGGAGGCAATCTGCACTCCTTCCCCAGAGGCAGGGACTGAGTCTGCCAAATGAATAATCCCAGGGCAGGAAGACACTTTCGGGGTGCTGAACCCTAGAACGGAGACTTTAGAAGGCTCAGCACCTAAAAGAACCAGCTCTGAAGCCCTAGGTCCTGACTGGCAGACTCTTCTCTCTAAAAGGTATAAAATGAGAGGCCTGAAGCTGTAGCCTCCTTCTAAATCTTAATGATAAGTAAAAAGAATGTAGGAATGCAAGGTAGTGTTATTTCCCGAGGATTCCCCTAGCCTAACCATTTTTTTTTACTGATGACTCATTTGGTGCTAGGAGTTAGAGTTGGCTGTAATTTCATCACTGTTTTCCAGGAAAACAAAAGGCAGCCCAGAGAGGTTGAGAGACTTGCCAAAGTCACACAGCTTGTGACTGGTGAAGTCAAGACTAGGACCCAGCCTTCCTTCCCCTGTGCTGTATGCCCATCTCTAACTGGGGGGAGGAGGTTACTAGGTGCACTTCAGGGGGGTTGTTAGGAACAGGGGTTCAGGGGCAATGAGGAGCATATTTCCACTTAGCCATCCTTACCCTGCTCTCGCAGGTACCTGACTACCTAGACCACATCAAAAAGCCCATGGACTTTTTCACCATGAAGCAGAACTTGGAGGCTTACCGCTACCTGAACTTTGATGATTTTGAAGAGGACTTCAACCTCATCGTCAGCAACTGCCTCAAGTATAACGCCAAGGACACCATCTTCTACCGGGCGGCGGTGCGGCTTCGTGAGCAAGGTGGTGCTGTGCTCCGCCAGGCCCGGCGCCAGGCAGAGAAAATGGGCATTGACTTTGAGACGGGCATGCATATCCCCCACAGCCTGGCTGGAGACGAGGCCTCACACCACACCGAAGATGGTGGGTGATAAGTTGCGTGTGTCCCCCTCCCCCCCAAACACACAGTTGAATGCCAGGGATGAACAACTTTCCGAAATTCCCCTCCTGGGAGCAGGCAGTGTAGACGCGAAGTAGTAGGCTGAGCAGTGGCCAGCTACCCCCAGGAACGCTGCCCACAAGGCGGCTGGGTGGCTGAGTAGTGGTGCCCCGCATCCCCGTCTGGGCCCATGCAGCACCCCTGCCGGTCTGCTAAGGGGGTAAGAATGGGTTCCTCGCCATCCGCCCAGGCTCACGGGGCCCGGAGGGTTACCCCGGCTCTGAATGTTTCACCCCATCCCTACCCCTGACAGCAGAGGAAGAACGGTTGGTCCTGCTGGAGAACCAGAAGCACCTGCCAGTAGAGGAGCAGCTCAAGTTGTTGCTGGAGAGGCTGGATGAGGTGAACGCCAGCAAGCAGAGCGTGGGCCGCTCCCGGCGTGCAAAGATGATCAAGAAAGAGATGACGGCGCTGCGGCGGAAGCTGGCCCATCAGCGGGAGACCGGCCGGGACGGGCCCGAGCGCCACGGCCCCTCCAGCCGGGGCAGTCTCACGCCCCACCCGGCAGCCTGTGACAAGGACGGGCAGACGGACAGTGCCGCCGAGGAGAGCAGCAGCCAGGAGACAAGCAAAGGTCTGAACCCCATAGCCAGGCTGACCCCAGAGCACGCCAGACTGATTCTGCAGCAGACACTCAGCCCCTGCCACCCCCAGCAGGGGCCTTCCTGCACAGCTAGCCGCACCTCCCTCCCTCGCTCCCTCCAGTCACGGGCCTCTTAGCTACCTCTCTGGCTGTGTGTATCAGAGACCCTGTCCCCAGCCCCCTCACGCGCCATCTCCCCACTCTAGCTGGAGTAAGCTCCTCCAGACCCAGGCTCGGCCCTGGGCACCCCCGCCTCACATCAGGCCCCTCACCGACTCTCCTTCTCTCTTTCTCTGCTCCAGGCCTGGGTCCCAACATGTCCTCAACCCCCGCACATGAGGTGGGCAGGAGAACCTCAGTTCTGTTCTCCAAAAAGAACCCGAAGACAGCTGGACCGCCCAAGAGGCCGGGCCGGCCCCCCAAAAACCGGGAGAGCCAGATGACCCCCAGCCACGGAGGCAGTCCTGTGGGGCCCCCTCAGCTCCCCATCATGGGCTCCCTGCGCCAGCGCAAGCGGGGTAGGAGCCCCCGGCCCAGTTCGAGCTCAGACAGCGACAGTGATAAATCCACAGAAGACCCCCCAATGGGTGAGCCTCACCGTCACCCAGCCCCCCAAGAGAGTGAGCCAAGCTGCCATCCTTCCCCACATAGCTCCCACCTTCCCCTTCATTCGCCCATAAAATGTCAGAACCAGAGGGTCCCTAGGCACCCTTAGCCCCAGTTTACAGCCGGGGAAGCAAAGCCCAGACACTGACCCAGCTCGATCTCCTGCCAGGGCCCTTCCAGTGTGTCGCTTCACCTTTTCTTTTCTCCCCCTCCTTGGGGTCTCCTGCCCTTTAAGCCGTTTGTGTCCTGAGGCCAGTCACTGCTGAGGGAAGCGCAGGGGCGGGGCGGGGCTGTGACCAGCTGTGGCGCGCACTGCCCAGAACTAGCTCTGCTGGCAAAGGTCGGAGGAATTTTCCAGTACAGAAGGGGAGGCCAAGCTCCGAGTCCCTGCTGCCCCGTGCCATCTCAGACCGGTATCTTCCTGACCATTTCCTTCCCTCCTCCCCTCCCCCCACCAAGACTTACCAGCCAATGGCTTCAGCGGTGGGAGCCAGCCAGTGAAGAAGAGCTTCTTGGTGTACCGCAACGACTGCAGCCTGCCCCGGAGCAGCTCAGACTCCGAGTCCAGCAGCAGCAGCAGCAGCAGCGCTGCCTCGGACCGTACCAGGTACCGGCCCTCCAGGCCAGGCCAGCCCCGGGGTGCCCCTCTGAGTTGCCTGTGGGAAGTAGGGTGGCAGCCACTCGAGCCACGAAAGCGCGGCCTTAAATCCAAGGTTTTCTGCCCAGGAAAAAAGGAGACTGTCACTGTCAAGGGCTGGCGGCGAGCACCTGGGTTCAGCTGGTGCTTTAGAGCAGAGGTGGGCGCTGATGCCCGGGGCCTGCGCCGGCCCGCACGTGCAGCTGTCACCCAGCACGGGCGTGTTTTTAAAAAACGAGTCCAAAGTGCCCCCACAGAGTTCCGCAGTTTCCGTATTCCCTTTCACATCAGATCTGGCGAACCTGGCTGCTCTCTCAGTCGGGGCATGCCCCAGCCCCGCCACTGCCGCACCCAGCCCCCTCCGTCAGGGGAGCGCTTTCGAGTTTGAAAGTTCTCCTGTAGCCTGTTTTCCCAAAGTCTTAGGCCCCGGGGCCTTCAAGAAGGGCCCCCCGCCATGCCCTCGGCCAGTCTTCCCCTCATTTGAGTTGCGCTCCCGTTGTCCCCAGCACAACACCCTCGAAACAAGGCCGGGGCAAGCCCTCCTTCTCTCGGGGCACATTCCCAGAAGACAGCAGCGAAGATACCTCAGGCACCGAGAATGAGGCCTACTCCGTGGGCACTGGCCGCGGCGTGGGCCACAGCAGTAAGTACCCCCGCCTGAGGCCAGGGATGCCGGGGGCCCAGGGGGCCCAGCGTCAGGGCCTCGCCAGCCCCCTGGCTGCTGATCCGCCCTCTCTCTCCCGTTCCTGTGAAGTGGTGAGGAAGAGTCTGGGCCGGGGAGCTGGCTGGCTCTCGGAGGATGAGGACTCCCCGCTGGATGCGCTGGACCTGGTGTGGGCCAAATGCCGGGGGTACCCGTCGTACCCCGCCCTGGTAGGTGTCCCCTCTCGGCCCTGGCCGGCAGCCCCGAATGCGGGCCCGCGACCGGCAGACTTCTGCTGTCCGCTGAGCTAAGGAGCACAGGCTCTTTGGCAGAGGCCCTGGTAGTTTCTCCATCTCTCGCTTTCCCTTCCCTTTGCCCCTTGGCCTCCAGAATAGTTCGCAGAGGGAAGAAGCCAGCATTGATCACCCTGTTCTGTCCGCATTTCAGATTTAGTCTCCAAATCCTTGGGTAGGGTACACTGGGGAGGGCGGGGACTGAACCAAACCAAGCTCTTATCATACTCTCAGATCATTGATCCAAAGATGCCCCGGGAAGGTATGTTTCACCACGGGGTTCCCATCCCTGTGCCACCATTGGAGGTGCTGAAGCTTGGGGAGCAGATGACCCAGGAAGCCCGAGAGCATCTCTACCTCGTCCTCTTCTTTGACAACAAGCGAACCTGGTAAGGGAGGAGGGGCCCGCTTGATCTGACTCAACTACAGATTCTGCCCTGGGCGCGGGGGTGGGCTCCCAGCAAATTCCAACCACAGACAGGCTGGGCAGTCTCAAATCGGGGTGGGGGGGGGCCGGGATTTAGATCTCTGACAAGTCTGAGACTGACAAACAGCCTTAGCTGGAAGCCAAGGGACCATCAGTGACTGACAGATACGGGGTTGGCTGCCACCCCCAGACGCAGATGGCGGTTCGACGTGGCTTTCCCACTTCTGCCTCTTGGTGGCGAGAGGGGGATACAGCAGGCACGAGTACTCAGGCTCTGAGCCCTGTCCTGTCGGTTCTATATGGATCCTCTTTGCTAACGGTCTGCAGAGGCGGCTCGACAGGCCCTGTTCCAGGTTCGCTCAGGCCTCCTCCCTTTACACTCCTCAGTACTCTGAGGTCAGCGCCCCTCGCACCCGCCCCGCTTCAGCACCGGGCACCGGGCGGCTGGAGGCTTTGCCTGTTGGTCTCCGTGGCCTAGCGCCCTCGGCCTGGCGTGGGCCGGAGTGGGCACTCGAAAGTGCTTCTCGGAGAATGAAGGCGCGAGGGAGGCTTGTTGCTCCCCAAGAGATGACTTCTT
Organism: Scalopus aquaticus; assembly: GCA_004024925.1. Taxonomy (NCBI): domain Eukaryota; kingdom Metazoa; phylum Chordata; class Mammalia; order Eulipotyphla; family Talpidae; genus Scalopus; species Scalopus aquaticus. The sequence goes on from PVIJ01003252.1 coordinate 90,901, forward strand.
TGATGTCCACTTCGTCCTCCAGGCAGTGGCTGCCCAGGACCAAGCTCGTCCCTCTGGGGGTGAACCAAGACCTCGACAAAGAGAAGATGCTGGAGGGCCGCAAATCCAACATCCGCAAGTCCGTGCAGATCGCCTACCACAGGGCGCTGCAGCACCGCAGCAAGGTGCAGGGCGAGCAGAGCAGCGAGACCAGCGACAGTGACTGACACTGTCCACTGCCCGGCCGGCCCTGCCGCCTCCCCGCTGGGGGCACCGGCCTCTGCACTGACTCATTCCTGGTCTCGGGCCAGTCTCAGGGGAAGCTGGGTGGGGGAGGTCCCTCCCGCCCGAGTGCAGCTGGACTGTACGGCCGCCCCAGGGCTCGAGCGGGCCAGACCGCTGCAGGCAGGCCGCGGCAGTGCGGGCGCGTAGGCCGCTGCGCAGCAGGCCGGCCCGACCTGCGAGAGGCCCAGGCCCGAGGCGAGCGCCGGCCCAGCAGGCCCAGCAGCGGGCGCGGTCTGTCCAGCCGGAAGTGGGGCACCAGGTGACCCCCTCCCCTGCTGCTGTAAATACTGTAATTAGCGGAGAATTTAAATTATTCTCATTTGTAACTGCGTTTCCGGGTCGCGCCAGAGTCATTTGGTACTAAAAAGCCTGGGGCCTGCCCCCACCCCTGCCCCATAGAGCCCCCTTTCAAACTGGTTTGTATTTATTTCAAAGGAAAAAATATATTGATTCTTAGAAAACGGCCTCCTGGGACTCCTTGGATCTCGCGCTCACTGGGCGCTCCGGGGCCCCGCTGCTCAGGGGCGCCGGCTCTGGAAGGCACTTGCCGAAGCTCTCCCGGCTGGGCCTGAGCTCAGGCCTGTGTCTGCGCGCCGGCGCCTGGTCCCGGGCTCGCCTCCCGGCTGCCCGCCGCCCCTGCCGGCGCGCTTCAGGTCGGGGACGGCTCTTCCCTCGCCCCCACCGCGGCTCCTCGACCCCCGGTCCGAGCCCGGCCGCGCCCGCGGAGACGCCCGGGAGGGCTGCACGGCCCCGGTGCCGCGGGGGCCTTCGGGGAGCGGCCGGCTCGTCGGCCCCCGGCGCCCTGTCCACCGGGAAGGGCCCGGACGAGCGAGATCGAGGCCGACTGCGGGGTCGAGGCCCGGGGAGAAGGCCCGGAGGGCGCGGCCCGGCGGGCGAGGCGAAGGCAGGATCCTCCCGAGAGGCGACGGCCGCCGCCGAGACTGCGCCGGGCCGGCCCTCGGGAAGAGGCACCGCGGAGGCGGAGCAGACGGAGACTCGGTGGAGGCCGAGGGCGGCGGGGACGGGCTTGGCGCTGCGGCGCGCGACCCGGGGCTCTGGGGAGACGAGGCAGTGCGGACCGGGCCCGGGGGGCGCCCAGCCCGGAGGGGAAGCCAGAGCCGGCAGCCAGCCCGGCGCGCGGCAACCGCTGAGGTGCCTCGGGAAGGCCCGCCCACCCAGCAGCCGGCCGGGCTCCCATTGGCGTCCACGGCGGCTCCGCGGATTGGCTGCCTCTGCATCCAATAAGCGGGACCAGGGCCCCACTTCCGGTGAGAGCGCGTTTTGCCCCCGGCGAAGCCGGAAGAGCACGCTTCCCAAAGCCGCCGCCTCCGGGAGAAACCCTGGTGCGCGCCCGAAGCCGGGGTGCTGAGGACGAGACGGGGAGGGTAAGGGCGGGCGGGCAGTGGGCGGGGACTGGGTGTTGCGCAAGGGGCGGGGTCTGCGAGGAGTGGAGGAATTAAATGAAATTGGGCGGGCCTCAGCAGCCCAGCGGGCTACCACTTGGTGGGCCAAGCCGTAAGGGGCGTGGTCTTGTGGGCGTGGTCTTCGCGGGGAGAGCTGTGAGTGGACCCGGCCCTTATGGGGCGGGGCCTAACATGGAAATTTCTGTGCCTTCTGCCCCGCAGCATGAGGCATCGCACCCTCTCCTCCGTCCCGGCCCTGTGGGCCTCCATCCCTTGCCCACGCTCTGAGCTGCGTCTCGACCTGGTTCTGCCTTCTGGCCAGTCCTTCCGGTGAGTGACCCTGGCTCCTGGCTCCTCAGCACTGCAATCCTGGGGTGCGAGGAAACGTTGGGGGTGATGGACGTAGCCTCGGAGTAGGCGCAGGCGGGCGCCTGTTACCCCTTCCTAAGGCGCCGGTAATGAGCCTGCCGGTGAGGGCCGAACGGTATAATGACAATAAAGCAATCTGTAAACCAGCTTTGTATGTGAGCGGTGGAAGCATGGGCGGGCCCCAGGGGCAGGCGGGAACGGAGCGCTAAGGCCGCGGTGCCCGCGGGCGCAGGTGGAGGGAGCAGAGCCCGGCGCACTGGAGTGGCGTGCTGGCCGGCCAGGTGTGGACGCTGACCCAGACGGAGGAGCAGCTCCACTGCACTGTGTACCGGGGGCAGCGGGGCCCGGGCGCCAGGCCCACGCCGGACGAGCTGGAGGCTGTGCGCAGGTACTTCCAGCTGGACGTCAGCCTGGCTCAGCTGTATCGCCACTGGGGTTCCGTGGACCCCCACTTTCAAGAGGTGGCTCAGAAATTTCCAGGTGAGTACAAAGCCGGGACAGAGGCTGGGGTTCCTGTAATTTGGATTGTTACCCAGTTTGCCATCTGTGAAATGGGGATAATATCGACCTTGCAGCACTGTGGGGCTGTCCAGAGCCACTGCAGCGCGAGTTCGATACCCAGCCAGGGAGATTCCCACAGGGCACAGCAGACCTCTCCTGCCTCGCCCGCTGCTCTCCTCAGCAGTGTGTTTCTGTCTGCCTGCCTGTTCTGCTCCCCACTCTGTCTCTGGATCCTCTCGCCGCCCGGTGCCTCTGGCCTGCACCCCAGCTTGTATGCATAAATAGATAAAAAATCTTGAAAAAAATAAATATTTTTTAAAAAATATATATCGACCTTGTAGGATTTGATGAGGAGTAAAGGATCTAATGCAGGTAAAGTGCTTAGACCAGTGCCTGGCACGTAGTAGCTTTAATTACTATTATTATTTATTGTCATCGGCCCATCACGGTAGTGGGGTAACAAGGACAATGACTGAGCCAGATCCTGCTGTGAAACTTAGGGCGGTGATGCCACTTGTTCTATAAATATTTACAAACATCTGTTATGTGACTGGGGATACAGCAGCGGACAAAACAGACCCCCACCTCACAGCGCTTACGCTGCGCCTCCTCCTCTGAGGAATGGAGTGACGACCCAGGCCTTACGCCGTACCACGAGGAGTGAGCTGCGGAGTGTTTCCTGCTTGCTTTGTTTTTTGCATTTTTATAAAACTTGATAAAAATTAGGCTAAAATAGTATTTCAGACTGAACCAGCACCAGAAGTACAGTTATCAAAAATGCACACTTCACTTGGCGTCTCTAGCGCCGTCAGCTTTTGGGGCCTGGTCTGTTTTGGCCTCCCCATTCTCTGCGGGGTTATTCCCGTCCTTGTCAGCATCAGCTTCACCCTTTTTTCCTTTGGGTACCCTCTCTCCCTTCCTTGCAGGGGCTTTTTTAGGCTTGGGCTCTGGCCTTGGAGGAACAGGGTTAGCAGATAACCTTGCAGGTCTTCCCTGAGGTCCGGCCTTCGCTTTGGCTTCATCTCATGTAGCCGCCCCTGCGGCCTTTCCCTTGGGCGTGGCAGAGACCACGGAGGACACAGGCACCGGACATGGCGATGCGTCAGTGAGCGGGCTCTGCTCGGTCCTGGGGTCGTCCTCACCTCTTCTTCCCCGCACTGCTCCGGGTGTTGCTTTCTCTAACAGCCCTGCGCTTCAATCCCCTGGCACCCCCTGGAGCCTCGTGGTTCCTGGCATGTGACCACCCTACAGCACATGCTTCTGCTACCCCAGGTGTGCGACTCCTGCGACTGGACCCCATCGAGTGCCTTTTCTCCTTCATCTGTTCCTCCAACAACAACATTGCCCGCATCACTGGCATGATTGAGCGGCTCTGCCAGGCCTTCGGACCTCGGCTCGTCCAGCTCGACGGAGTCACCTACCACGCCTTCCCCAGCCTGCAGGCCCTGGCTGGTGAGTGGTGGGCCCTAGGCCCCCGTCTCCCAACTCGGAGCTTCCTACCTTCCCACACACTGACCTCCCCTAAAACCACCCTTCCTGCCGTGGCCAGCCCCAGGTCACCCTCCCTGTCTGTCCATGAAATGCAGGCACTTCACTAGGCTGTGGTTTTTGCCCGTGGGTTCAGTGCCTCACCAGAAAAGCCTCCATATACCATGTACAGGGGTTGAGGGCGTGCCTTCTGGAGAGGACCTGGGTCTGACTCCCAGCTCTGGAACTTCCAGCTCTAAGACCTTGAGCATATCATTTAGCCTCTTTGCCTCAGTTTACTAATCTGTGGAATGGGATGATAATGGCACTTACCTGTCAGAGTTGTCAGGCGGTCTGGTAAAGGTATACATCTATGGCACCTCGCACGGGATTTGCAGGAGGGGTCATATGCGGAAAATTCACTGGCAGTCTAGAAAAAGGCTGTCTTGCCGGTGAACCCAACAAGTTTGCATTCAAGAACACGCATGCTCTTTACGGCGGCGCTGTGAGGCAGGTTTATCAGTTGGCAGCAGGGAGAATCGAGGCTGAGGGAGTATTTGGGCACTGCAAGGCAAAGAGATCAACCTCTTGGAGAAAAGCAGATGTTTATGGGGTGCAGGAATGAATTTTGGGTCTCAACTCCCAGCTTAGTAGCCATAAGACTTAAAAAACCCACTCTCCTCTCCAGGCATCTCTTAACCTGTTGTAGAGCAGAAATAACAGTTCTCTAGAAGGGCTTGCAGGTGCATAAAGCAGTCGCTGGGCAGGCTTCTGTCGTGGGCAAAGAGCACAGCCGTTGCTGGCCCAGACCTTTGTGCAGGATCCCAGGGACACCTTGTCCTTTCTTGAGTGAGTTAGCCTCTTCAGGCCCTCATGTTCTCCATCTCTAAGATGGGGAAACAGCGGTGCTGTCACCAGGGGCCTTGACAACTGCACCATCATGGACCCAAAGCCATTTGCCAGTGCGCCCTACCCAGCACCTGTCAACAGGAGCCTTGCTTTTATTATGATTATTATTTTAGGTCATGGGTGTGAATTACCTTTGGAAAGGTGAAGGCCCTCAGTTGGGGAGCTCCTCCCGGGAGCAAGGCTTTCTCAGAACCTGCTCCAGGAACCTCGGTCTAGCCTTTTCTTTGCACACACAGTGTTTAGGGGGTCTCCCAGCTGAGGTGGGAGAGGGGTACTTAGAGAAAGCACACCTGTGGGGTGGAGGGCTCACACACTTCCCTGAGGACAGGATTTGAGGGTATGTGGCTGTTGTTCCCCCACAGGGCCAGAGGCGGAGGCTCAGCTCAGGAAGATGGGCCTGGGGTACCGTGCCCGCTACGTGAGTGCCAGCGCCCAGACCATCCTGGAAGAACGGGGCGGGCTGCCCTGGCTGCAGCAGCTGTGCCAGGCTCCCTATGAGGAGGCCCACCAAGCCCTGTGCACCCTGCCCGGGGTGGGCACCAAGGTGAGACCCCAGGCGGATAGAACCACCCATTCAGATGAGACAGGGCGGGCTGAGAGCTGGGTGCAGGCTTGTCTTCGGACAGAGCGGGAAAGAGGAAGGAAACGACCGGGCGCTTTATAAAGTGCAAAGTATAGAAAGGGTGTAAAGGACACTGCCCTTTGGATGCATTTCTAGAAAGGCCTCTGTCCAGGTGTATCTGTATTCAGAAATGTAGGTCTGCAGAGATTTCCAGAAGGAATCACAGGAAACCATAGCAGATAACTTGGGGAGACAAATGGGAAGATGTGAGTGCTTTTCATTCCACGCTTTTGTTACATGTCCTTATCAAATTTTCTATTTAACGTCAACAGGGAGAGCTACCCTTCAAATGATTGGGACTTTGGCATTTATTTTGATCTTCTTACACTTGTCTAGAATTCGAAAAAGGAATTTTTGTTTCAGGAACCTTTCCTAATGAGCGCTGAACTCCAACCCAACATTCAGCCCTGGTTTGCTCTCCTTCCCTAGCACTTTGCCCAAGTCACCTTGCCTCTCAGGGCCTGCGGAGGAGATCTGGTGATGTCCTCTTCCCATGTTCTGATGAGAACCTGGCCGCGTTGATGCGCACTCAGTAACGCTCATCACGGCTGTTTTTTAAATGACTAATAGATGTGTGTGTTGGTGGAGAATAGGGACTAGCAGTGGCCTCAGAGTGGAGGAAGAAGCAGTTGGCTGGGGCAGGAGGCAGGATCCAGCCCTGCTGTTGCTCCCCAGCTGGCTCGCTCTCTGTCAAAGGTGGCCGACTGCATCTGCTTGATGGCCCTAGACAAGCCTCAGGCCGTGCCCGTGGACGTCCATGTGTGGCAGATCGCCCAGCGTGACTATAGCTGGCACCCCAGCACCACCCAGGCCAAGGGTCTGAGCCCCCAGGCCAACAAGGAACTAGGTATGGGGGGAGGCGGTGGAAATGTCCCACCCCCTTAGTCCCCTCCCCCTAAAGCTCCACCCCAGGGGATGGGACGCAGCGGGGCTCATCCATCTCACCTCATCATTTCTGGTTTAGGAAACTTTTTCCGGAGCCTGTGGGGCCCTTACGCTGGCTGGGCGCAGGCGGTGAGTGTTCCTGGGGTCCCCTCCTCCTCCAGCCCAGACCCCATAGAACTCCCCCAGACCCCAGGGCTCTTCCACCAGTGCCATCCACCCCAACCGGCACTGCAGTGCCCTCGTCTTGCCCCCAGCCCAGACCCCTGTGTGCCTGCTCCTGACAGCCCCACCCCGCCCAGGTGCTGTTCAGTGCTGACCTGCGCCGAGCCGAGGAGCCGCCAGCAAAGCGCAGGAGGCGATGCAAAGGGCCGGAGGGCTAGGGGTGGGCACTGGACAAAGGCCCCCCTCTCGTCCTCTCCCTCCCCCGTCCCATCTCAGGTCGGAAGGGGGCTCCCTGCAGCTACCTCAGGCGCAAAGCACCCTCAAGGCAAGCGGTGTGCACCAAGTCGGGGCGAGGTTATCTGCAGAGACAGAGCTGCTTACGGTTTTATCCTCTTCCCTTTATTACAAGAAGGAACAATAAAATAGAAACATTTGTATGGAAAATGCAGTGGCGAGTGGTAGGGGAAAGGGTGGGGCCGGGGTGGGCAGCTCAGGAAGAGAGGGGCCGCAGGCTGCCCCGACTCCTCCCACGTAACGGCTCTGAGCCCTGACTCCAGGCCCTAGAGCTGGGGAGGCAGCGTCGGGGGCCGTTCGGGGCCCGGCTCCACGCAGCAGTCTCGGCAGCAGCAGCCGGCCACTGACCCTGCGGGAAGAGAGGGCGGAGTTAGCGCAGCAGCTGCCCAGTGCTCCAGCCTGGGCGCCCCTTGTGCCCCCCCCCACCCCCGCCCCGCCAGACAGCTGGTGCTCACCCCCGGCTGCCGGGGCCAGCAGCTCCCCGTGGCTCGCCGTCGGCCCCTGCCCCTCCTGGCTGGCGCCCAGGTGCAGCTTCCTCATGTGCCGCACCACGGCTGTGGCGTTGAAGGCCTGCTGTGGGGGGGCCGCGAGAGGGTGGAGGCCCACAGAGGGCCGGTGGGGGATTCTTGCAGCGGTTCTCTTCTTTTCACTAAGGTGCTATTGACTGATCCCGTAAGCCCCCCACACCTCTGCAAGGCTCTATTAAATTATGTTCGGTCATACTGTATATTTACACACCTATTCTGTGTATAAATGGATATGTAACTATTGCAATTAATATATAATAGCACTTACAAAGCATCATGTGTCAGGCACTGCTCTAAGCATATTGTATAGTAATTTGTTTGAGTTCTAAACTGTTTTTTTTAAGATTTATTTGTTTATGCATACAAGAACTGGGGTGCAGGCCATAGATGCGGGGGGTGAGAGGATTCACCAGAGACAGAGTGGGGAGCAGAACAGGCAGATAGATCCACTGAAATCCACTGCTGAGGGGAGCAGGTGGATTGACTGAAGTACACTGCCGAGGGGGCAGCGGGGAGGCAGGAGAGGTCTGCTGCGCCCTGTGGGAAGCTCCCTGGCTGAGGATCGAACTCCTGTTGCAGTGACTGTGGTAGCTTCATAGGCTGAGACTTAGCCCCTTGCACCACCAGGGAGGCCCTCAGTTCTAAATTTCTTGACTTAATTTTATTAATTTTAATTTATTTTAAACAAAAATGTTTTCTGTGTTTTCATAATTTTCCCAAACTTGCTGATGTGGGCACTGTTAGGGTCACTATTATCAAAGGGGGAAATTGAGGCAGAAAGAAGTTAAGTAACTTGCTCAGTGTGTGTGTGAGATTTTCAAATTCTGCATGTCCATAACAAATCATCCCCTCAAGGCCAGTTTGTGCCCTTGGGACCTCCCTGTCAGTGACAGCACCGTCTACCCTGTGCCCACCCCAAATCTTCGACACCCCCACTCGCACCCGCTCCTCTCCTCTGCAAGTCCCAGCCCAGCCACTGCTCTCTGTCCTTCTGTCCTGCTGCCCCGCTCTGGTCCGGCCTCACGGTCTCCTGCCTGTCGCTGCCTCAGCCTCCTCAGGGGCCTCCCAGCCCTCAGGCCGGCCTCTCTCTTCACCTTGAGAGCCCTTTCTCAAGGACAGAGTCCTCCTGAAAATCTTTCTGGGGATCCTCAGACTCAAGTCAGTGCCCACTGAGTGGCTGGCCCCTCCCCGCGTCTCCAGCCTGGGCACCCACCCCGCACCCCTCCTGTCCAGCCAGGCTCAGCGCCTGCACTTTCCTGAATGACCACACTCTGTGGGCCCTTCGCGCCCCCGTTCCCTCCGCCTCACTTTATTCTGCTGTGCCTGGCTAATTCCTACTCTGCTGTCAGGTCTGTGGGCTTCTAGAACCCGGTGCTGGCCTACCCGGGGGTGGAGGTCAGGGGCCCTCACCAGGGTCCAGCTGATGTCTCAGGGAGCCTTGGATGGATGGATGAATGAATGAGGTTCTTTGGTCAGCACCCTGAGCAACCGTGCCTGACTTGGAGCTAACTGCTGTGTAAACTGAGGCCTGGATTTGGGGTCGGGGAGGGAAGTCTTGGGGAGTGTGGGAGCAAGGACTAGGGATGAGGACTCACCTTCCACTTGCTCTTGGCAAAGTTCTTCTTGATCTGCTCGCTCACCGACTGGTGGATGTTCTTGTCCAGAGCGGTGTCTCCTGCGATCCTACGGTGCGGGCGTGTGGAGGGTTGTCTTAAAGGCAGAGGCAGGTCTGAGGGCCCCAGACCCCCCAGCCCATGGCTCGTGGGGCTCTCACCATGGATGCTGCAAGGCCTGCTTGCAGGTGAACCTCTTCTCTGGGTCCTTCTCCATCAAGTGCCGGATGAAGTCTTTGGCTAAGCTCCCCAAGACGAGAGCGAGGTCAGAAACGGCATGGCAGTTCCTGGGGACACCCCCAAGATAGAACCCGCCCCCTCAGGTCTGGCCCGGCATTGCTGTAAGGCAAGGGGCCGGATGTGACCACCAGGGCCCACCTGGCTGTCTCGGCCTCCGTCACCCCAGCATTCACCTGCCCCTCTCTCCCTTCAGAACTCACTCTTGGGGAGTCTACTCTGGCCTGTAAATGACTCAGACTGATGCCACAAGTTTGCTTCCTCGTAGGGGGCACAGGAGGAGGCATGAAATCACTGTGGTGACTTGGGCCCCGGGAAGGCAGCAAGGAGGCGGCATTTTCAGAAATACTGCTCGACGACTGAGTAGCTGAATGCCTACCACTTTCTCAGAGGGAAGCCCCTGGGGCGAGGTGTCTGGTGTTTCTCAGTCTGTGACCAAACTGAGGCAGCAAGGAGACGCCACAGGAGATGAGGCAGGGCCCGGGGGAGAAGGCAAAGCCCCAAATACCAGAGTCGGAGATGTCATCCCAGTAAGGAGAGTCAAACTCATACTCGGCCCTCAGAATCTGCTCGAAGAGTTTGGCGTCATTCTCGTCATAAAAGGGAGGGTACCCGCAGAGCCTGCGGGGAGAAGCATCCTCATTCCCACTGTCAGCACCCCCGACGCTGACGCTCCAGGACGGCGCTCCGGGCTCAGTCAGCACCCACAGGAAGGAGCTCCCTCTTTTACAAGGTGGGGCTGTCTACCCTGCTCTGCCGAGCTCACTCCCACCAGCTACACTGAGCTTTCTGTTCCTCTCCCTGGCCCCACCTTACCCCTTCAGAGCCACTGTGATGCCCTTCCCTCTGCTGACCACTGTGCGCCCCACCTCAGTTGCCTGGCTTTCTCACCTCACTCAGGATGCCACTTACATATCCCCTCCTCAGAGAGGCCCTCCCTGACCTCACCTCAAATGGCGCCCGGCCCCATCCTCCCCGCCCAGCCTGATTTCTCTTTCCGGCATCTTTTTGCCACCTGACGTTGTTTTGTAGATGGACAGCCCCGTTGACTGTCCCGCTCCCCTGCTACAGCGGCTGCTCCCTGAGGGCACGCACTTGTCTATCTGGTTCTCTGTGGCAGCCCCAGTGCCAGAAACACGGACTACTGAGTCAAGCCGCATCGGTCATCAGCCGTGGGAAGGAAGGAAGCACTAGCAGAGGGGAGCAGGGAGGGAAGTAGGGGAGAGGAGGACACTGCCAGCCGGGGCTGCACTCACAGGATGTAGGCGATGACCCCGATGGACCAGCAGTCCACGGCCTTGCTGTAGGGCTTCTGGGCCAGGACCTCGGGGGCTGTGGAGGGGAGGGGACATGGTGGTGACAAACCTGCCCTGCAGCTCCTGGGCCTCCCCTGCTGGTGGCCCCCAGCCCAGGGCCCTCCGCACCCACGTATCCCGGGGTCCCGCAGGCCGTGGAGAGCACACTGCTGGGGTCCTCCATCTTGGAGAGGCCAAAGTCGGAGATCATTATCTTGGAGTCCTCGTCCAGGCTGTAGTACAGCAGGTTCTCTGGCTTAGAGGGCGGGAGGGGAGGGAGCGCTGTCAGGGAGGCTGGCCGGACCTTCTGCCTCCGCAGACTCCCCCTGAGGAGCAGCGGGTCCCAAGGCCGCAGCGACCGCTCGCCCGCCATCGTGACCGGCAGCACAAGCAAGTTCTCCAGCCTAAAACTTCCAGAAAGGACAAGGGCCACAGGGCGTGGGGAGAGGACTCCCCGCAAACCGTGGGTGTGTGTTGTGAAGCGGTAGAGAAGTCATTTCTGACCCCCCACTGTGTGCCAGGCCCTTCACCCTTATCACATCCCTGCCCGGTCAGTCTGAGTAACCCCACTTTACAGACAGGAAACCCGCCGTGAGGGCGAAGGGGCTTGCCCGAAAACCCACAAGCAAAGGCCAGAATCCCAACCCAAGCCCACCGCACCCCGGAGCTCTCTTAGACCCGAGTGAGATACACTACACATGTGAACCCCTCCTAGTCTCTGAGGAGTAGGATTTCAGGGGGTTCTGGCTTTCTTGAAGTTTCGCTGTCTCATGCAAGTTTTCTGCAAAGAGCAAGTGGGGCTTCTATGATCAGAAAAAGACGCAGGTGGTACAGGGGTAAAACAGCCGCACAGTTCCTCTTGGTGTTCTCTGGCTTGTCCAAGCCACAGTGGGAGGAGGCAGGCTGGGGCCTGCAGGGCTATCGTGTCGGCGGGCAGCAGAGAGCAGCACAAGCTCACGCCAGGAGGAGCTCGGGTCGCCCTCCCGGGCCCCAGCTCCCACACTCACTCACACCTCACCTTGAGGTCCCGGTGCACTATGCCCAGGTCGTGCAGGTACTTGACAGCATCCAGCACCTGGAAGATGAGGCGGCTGGCATCCCGCTCCGTGTAGAAGCCTTTCTCCACGATGCGGTCAAACAGCTCCCCGCCGGACACCCTGCAGCCGGGACACAGCGGGGTGACCGAGGGAGTGGGGGCAGGGAGGGCGGCAGGGAGCCCCACGAGGAAGAGGCGGGGCCACTCACAGCTGCATGACGAGGTAGAGGTGGCCTCCACTCTCATAGATGTCATCCAGGGCTACGATGTTGGGGTGCTTGATCCTGGAAGGAGAAGGGCGGGGGTCGGCGCAGCTCAGCGCTTCCCCTTCCCCACCCTCACGCTAGAGGATGGCTGCCTGCAGACCAGGGCTGGGCAGACCAGGGGAAAAGTTAATTTCGCGCAATATGTTCTGCCATCTGGGAAGGCAGCGGGGCACAGAGGCAGCATCGGGCCCTGGCATCATCAGACCTGGGTCTGCCCTGCCTCCGCCACCTGCCTTTGGGGACAAGGCCCTTCTCGCCTGTTAGCACCGATCAGTGTCGGGTTTGAATTTTTGTCCTGCGCCTGTTCGTTTGCCAGCCTCCCCTAGCAGCGCCGCAGGCCAGGGTTCGTGTCGCCCACCTTGTCCCTCCCAAACTTGGTACAAGCAGGTGCTCACTCAGACTCCTTCAACTGAGTGTAACCTCTGAGCCAGTTTCTGCATTTTTAATATGAGACCAGTGATACTACTTCCCTAGAGAGAAAATCCCTGAGCTGACGCCAATGAAATCCTTGGCACGGTGCCCAGCACACAGAAAGCGCTTGGTAAATGAACCAGTGATGGTGCTGCTCCGCCACCACTTGCTGTGTGCCCTTGAGCAAGCCCCTTGACCTCTCTGGGCCTCAGTCCCTACCCCATCCCAACAGTGGAAACGATCATTTTGTCCCAGTCCAGGAGAGACTGGAAGGGAAGCGGAGAGGCTCTGAGCTTTCCAGGGAGGGCGGCCGTCTCGCAGTGGCTGGAGCAAGTCATAGGCCCATCGGTTGCTGATTTGGTTAGAGGCTCAGCAGGCAGGCATTTCGGTTTTTGGTTTTGTTTTAAAGATTTATTTATTCATGCATACAACAGCTGGGGTGTAGGCCAGAGGGGTGGGAGGTGAGAGGATTCGCGAGGGACAGAGTGGGGGCGGATCTACCGAAGTACACTGCTGCGGGGAGCAGCAGGGAGACAGGAGAGGTCTGCTGCGCCATGTGGGTCAGCTCCCTGGCCGGGGATCGAACTCCTGCTGCAGTGGCTGCGGACAGCCTCACAGTGCTGAGACTTTACCACTTGCGCCACCAGGGAGGCCCCCAGACAGGCATTTTGAACATGCTAAGTGGGGAGAACTTCAAGTAGGGGTAACAGCTGTTGAAATACCTGGGTTCAAGTCCAGTTCAGGAAGTGACCTTTACACCTGACTGAGCTGATTAAACCACCGTGGATAAGCAGTGGCATCTCGGTCATATGGGAGCCATTGTGCCAGGCACTTAAAGCAAAGGTCTGTACTGCTCGACACAATCTTGCCAAATGGAGCTTACTGCCCCATTCTATAAACGACAATTTCACGCTCACAACAGTTAAACGGTTTGCCCAAAGCAAGGTCAGGATGAGGATGGGAAGGACAAACGCGGGGTCAACCTGGGCAGGGACGGGCTCGAGCCACGCACTTGTGCAGGACTGCGATCTCATTCTCCATGCTGCCCTCCTTGCCCTCCAGAGCCTTCTTGGCGATGCATTTGATGGCCACCAGCTTCTGAGTCCTCTTATCTTCTGCCAGGATGACCTCTGAGAAGGCCCCCCTGCAGAGAGAGAGAGGAGATTCTTGAAGTGGGGAACAGGAACCCCCGCTGCTTGCCAGCCTCTGCTCCATCCCCTGTGGGTTATGGGACCATCCCTGAACCAACCAGCTGGGCTGAGCCTCCCGCTATCATTCATCCACCCTCTGCCTCCAGGCCTGGCTACAAAGAGTAGTCTGTGCTCCGGTCACAGTAATTGGGTCATGTTATGCAAGTCAGGTCACTGGCATTTTGAGAATGAAGTGCTCTTTCCCACTAAGATGGTAGGATGTATGCCCTGAGCTAATGGTGATCCTCTGAGCCTACTTGAGAATGAAGCCAGCAGCAAAGGAAATTGGAGCTGTGAAATGGTCAGAGACAATTTCCTGATGATATTATGTGAGTCCCTGGATCCAACCATGCCTGAAGCTTACCCCTAGGGTTTTCAATTTTGTGCATAATTGATTCCTTCTTCTGCTAAAGCCATTTTGAATCGTGGCTAACGTAACACCCTTTAGAATCTTGAAGAACCATCCTCATCACCTGGGAACTTTTAGAAATGTAGACTTTCAGACCTCACTCCAGACCTACTAAATTAGAGGATTTAAAGAAGATCCTCAGCAATCTGTATACTCACAAAGTTTGAGAAGCACTAAAATCTTAGAAAAGAACAAATGGACTCATTTGCATTAAAGTTCACTGATTAAGGATTTGCTAGAGTATTCTTTCTACCACTGTCTGCTTTCTCTGGGGTAATAAGACATAAGCCAAAGAAAAGCATCTGCCATGGGAAAATCTCAGTCATCAAATAGCTAGTGACGGTGTCCAGCCTTGGCCCTCCCCAATTTATCCTCCATGCTGTGGCCAGAATGACCGTCCTGATTTGCGAACCTGCCAGAAAGTCTTCAGTGTCGTCCTACAGCCCGGGGCGTGCAGGCAGCCTCCCTAGTGTGGCTTTCAAGGCCTTCCATGACCTGCTCTCTGCTCTCCTTCCACTCTCCCCTGCAGCCTCCGATGATAAGCTCCACCAGACTCTCCCTTTTCCCACACATACGTGTGTGCTGCTCCTAACCTCCTTCCATCCCCAGCTCTAAGGCCCCCATCGCCGAAAAGTTCTCCCCCCCGGCAGAAGCCGCCACGCTCTCTGGGCCCGACAAAGACCTCACTCCCAACTGGATCCAGAGCTCCGCGCGGACCTTGTTGCTCTTTCATGGGCCTCCCCCACATGCCTGAGAGGGGCAGAGACGAGGCTGGAGTTATTTCTGGATTCCCAGCACTGAGAACAGAGCCCTGCTCAGCTTCAGCTCCAAACCCAGCCAGAACTCCTGGCTCTTGGCAGCGATCGGATAAACCAAACCCTTCGTTCTCCCCACTTCTTTCCCTTCACAGAAACCCGGCGCTGTGGCCAGAGAACCCTGTCCCACTCACTGTCGGTCAAAGCGGAAAAGCAGAGCCAGGCCGGGCCACGGCACAGCAGCGCCAGGCCTGGGCTGTAGGAAGGAAGCCGTGACCCACCAGCAGAGGAAGCGCCGCCCTGGCTCTGGCCCCCAGGGGTGAGTACCTTCCCAGCGCCACCCGCTGGCCCAGGCAACCATCCCTTCTCTCTTCCCTGAGACTCACGTTCCCAGAACATCACGGAAGTCGTAAAAGTCCCTAATGTCCTCCGCCTGCTTCCAGCTGGGGCCCTCCACTGCCCCCGGCATGGCCCACTGCCCCTTGGGCACAGCCAGGGCTCCTGGGAAGGAGAAAGGGGGAAGAAGAGTCACAGGGTCCCAGCCTTCTGTGTGGGGATGGCCTTGGGGCTCCGTTTGGTCATTCAGGCTGCATTTTACTCATTCCTTGATTCATTCATTTCACCAAATCATTCAACAAACATTCATCCATTCACCAGTCATTTGTTCATTCAACAGTATCCATTCAGCAAATCCTGATACCTCTAAGCCACCTCCATGGTGGCGGCCAAATTCTTTATTCAACAAAGCCATTCATCCACCCATTCATCCATCCACCCACCCACATATTCAGCTCACCTCCCAGTTCTACCCTCTCCTAATTGGTACACTTAGGGGGACCTGACCTCTTAGAGGAAGGCACCCCAGAAGATCCCAGCAGCTTGTGGAAAAGAGTGTGGCCCCAGAGGAGCCCAGTGCTGAGCTGTCCCAACCCCACCGTGGGAATTGCTGGGGTGTCTCCTCACCCTCCTCCGTCCTCTCCCCTCCCAGCCTCTCGGAAATCAGGTTTCCGGCAGCCTGGGCTCCCAGCAGTATCTCAGCCACATTTTTAAATAGCTCCGTCTTCACTGTCACCATGGCAACAGCAGCCGCAGCTGGAGCTCCCCAGGCCTCCTCTTGTGCCCTCTCCCTCCTGACTCCCCATCTGGGTCCCGGCAGCCTGCAGCCTGCGAAAGGGTCCTGCTCTGTCTGTGCCTGGCTTCTTCTGACCGATCCAGCCTATCCCTGACCCGGCGGGAGGAGGTGGACGGTCTCCCATTCGTCAGATGGAGAATGAGGAGATGAGGCTGGCGATGGGTAGGGGCGGTGACCCCAGTTGGGTCCCAGCTAGGCTGGCTAAGGGCAGAAACACTGGAGGGGCTCTCAGCTGCTCCCTACCATTTGCAGCCATCTGGGGCCCATTCAGCAAACAAGGCCTCTGGCCCCAGCCCAGGGCCCCAGTGGCAAGCCCCCAGGAGCCCAGCGTGCTGTGACCCCAGGGAGGGCGCTTCCGTTGTTCCCTCTGCAGGAGAAGGGACCAGCCGCTGACTAGAGACCCTGCTGTGAGACCCCCCAGCCCCAGCGGCCTGGCACTACACTGCCAGCTCCACACACGCCCTGCACCCAGACTCGCACATAGAGTCCCAGCCACCCCTGGGAACACAGACCCCTGCCCGGTCCAGCACACTCTGCACCCAGATACCCCCACCTGCGCCGTCGCACATGCTCACCCAGAGGGCGGCCCACACGTCCACACCCCCATCCCTGCCACAGGCCCCTCTCAGGCCCCGAATCACATAGCTGCGCACGCTGGGAAGGACAGCACCAGACGCACACCCCTCGCCTGCATCCCAGGCGCCCCAGATTTGCTCATGCCCCACCCTCCAGCGCCCGTCCACTCTAGAAGCTCCTAGACGCTAAACCCCGACTCTCACACGCCTGACGTCAGCACACAATCATGCTCCCCCCAGTTCTGACTCACTACTCTGAGCCAGCAGGCACAGCCCCCAGATACATCTGCCTCACAAACGCTGATTTCCACACATCCCCTCCGCTGGGGATACACTGACACACCCCAAGTCCATCTCGGAGCCACAAGCCCGTGCTAAGACCCTCGCATACTCCAACGAAGCCCCCCACATCTATACCTTCCAAGGTCCTGAGCTTCCCCCTTCAGGCCCAGCCAAAGGCGGGAACACACACACACACACACACACACACACACACGGGAACACACACACACACACACACACACACACACACACACACACCTTCCTTTATTACCCTCTGCCTGCCTGCCACCTGCTGGGGCCCGAGCAGAGGTGGGGCAGAAAGGCCCAGCCCTGCCCATCCAGAGTCCAGCCGGCCAGCTCAGGCACCCCTCCCATCTCCTAGGGGCTCCCTGTGGCTGGGGCGTCCGGCCTCCCTCCTGCCCGCTCAGGCCCCGGGGGCGCAGGCGGGGCGGTCCGGGGCTATACCTGCGGCTGCCCCGCCGCGGGGCTGGCTGGGGGCCCGAGGTGCCTGGCGCCGAGCTCCGCCGCAGTCCGCCGCCCCGCGCCCTGCTGCCCGCTCGCTGCCCGGGCGCTGCTGCTCAGCTGGGCTGCGCCCCCGCCCGCCGCCGCCCGGGCTCTGATGTCAGTGGGGGAGGAGCCTGCGCGAGGGCCGGGCCCTGGCGCGAGGCTCCTGGGGAAGGGGAGCGGGCGGCGGGGCACCCCCGGCTCTGCTCCCGTCCTTTGCTGCACTCTTGCCGCTCTTCGTCTGCGGCAGGGCCCCCATATCACGGCCGGGACAGCTGAGGCCGAGAGACGGAGAGTTCAAAATCAGCAGCTGGTCAGAGCAAGGGCACCGTGGAACCAGGGCCGGCCGGGGGCTGGCCAGCCTCACCGCGCCCAGTCGGGCAGTGTTTTCCAAGCAGTTCTGAGAACGCCCCGGGGCGCTAGGGCGCTCTCCTCTCCCCTGTGCTGCCGACCCCCTGCCCTCCTCTCCAGCGCCCAGAAAGGAATTAGGACCTGGGCAGGAATCCGAAGACGGGTGGGGGTGGGGAAGGGAGGGACGGGGAAGGACGGGAGCTGGCTGGGGCGAGCTCCCCTTTGTCAGGAGGGAAAACTGAGGCCGGAGGTGCCTCAGGAGGCGGAGCGCAGGCTCCAGGCCTCACACCTGCCCTGCACAGCGCGTGCGGAGCCCCCAGGGAAGTGGGAGGAGGAGAGTTAAATCGGGGTCCTGCAGGAAGCCGGCCAGAGAGGACCCGAGAGCCACGTGACCGGGCAGGCGCCAGGGGCTGGTGGCGGGGCGCCAGGCACAGAGGGCGGGGCACGAATCCGCTCCTGAGGCGGCAGGCAGGGGGCCAAGGGACCTGACCCACGTCCACTTGCGCAAGTCTTTCCTTGGGAAGAAATTCGGCTCTGGGTGAAGGGGGAGGCGGCTCACAGAAGGTGGGGGTCAGCCAGAGGCCACACACATACCCCCCCACCTCCATCACCTGCCAGTGGCACCCCCTCCCCTGAATTCCCTCTGGAGATGGGGCAAGGACGGTGCTTTACCCCCAGTCCCTTTATCGTCCTTTGTCATCAGGACAGTGTCCGGGGGTGCTCGGTCCATTGTCCCATTGTACAGAGGACACCGAAGACGGCTGAGGTTTCTGGGGCCAGGGCGAGGCATCTGAGTAGCACATTATCTCTCTGAGCCTCAGTTTCTCTATCTGGAACGTGGGAACATTGATGCCCGCCCCCGAAATTCTCCCGGACTTCTATGAGATAATGGATGTGAAGTGCCTGGCACACAGCCAGGGCTCAAAATATGAGAGCTCCATCGAGTTTAAACAGAGGCTCAGAGGAGGGACCTGATTTGTCCAGGGACGGGGCCAGGGGGCAGTTCCCTCCCCCCAGTCTCAGTGTCTGAGCTCCTGACTCCATGCAGAAAACACCCTTTCCCCCCGGGCTGAGCCCCTGCTCTCCCCTACCCCACCCAAGCACCCCGGCACCCACTGGGCTGGCGATTTCCACCCCACCCCTGTTTCTCTCGTTGGCAGCATTCCCAGGGCACTAAGGGGGTCTCTGTCCTCCTGGGCTGTTCTGTGCTTTGCCTGCCTGTGAGCGTGTCGGACGGCATTGATGCTTTCTTTTTAACTGCACACTCCTTCTGCATGTATGTATTTCTACCCCCCAAAAAAAGAAATACATGGCACGAAAATACTGAAAGGTCACAAAGACCATCCTTATCTATGGTCACATGCTTTCACGTGCCAAGTACCGGAATTCCAAGTAAGCAGCTTCACCAGAGAGGAGCCGAAGCCTCCGAGAGTGGGGGGCCAGGCTGAGAGGCTCAGAGCCCAGCCTCTAGGAGGTACTTCCTTGCACCGCCCTGGCCTTAACTCCTCTGGCATTTTGTCTTCCTTTCAGGTGCTCCATGGTCTCCTCTGCCTGCTGGGAAGCAGAGGTGGCCCTGCTTTCCAGCTGAACCATCAGAAAGGGCGCCTCACCCAGTGCCAGGGATTAGGAGGACTCCGGTGGCTTCTGTGGGCTGACATACCTACTCCCACGCTGGCAAAACTGCCCCCAGGGAAACGAGGTACTGTACTGCGCAGGTGAGCTGTTGCAGGCAGCCAGGTCTGCGTCTCAAGGAATGAAGAGGGCATCTTGCCCAAAGAAAAACAGGGGTGCTGGGCAGGCATAAGTAATAGATCTCTCCCAGCCCTGCTCCATCAATCAGAACAAAAAAGAAGTGTTAATATTTTGGGGTCCGTATTCTTCCAGATTTTTCAGAATGCATATAGATATACACATTACTGCCTCCTACACCCAGATTTCATATGAAATGACATAGTCCACGGTCCTAGAACAAACAAACAAAAAATGAGTCAAGGAAAATCAGTTACACACAGGGAAGAAAAGGAAGGACTCCTCTCTGCAATGAACAAGGTCACCTGACAGCTCAGATGTCTTCATCCATTCCTGATAGATAAAAAATAAGCCATTACAGGAGTGAGTGTTTTTCTAAGGTGAGAGAAAATAGAAGAAATCACAAGAGGGGCAGGCTTATTTATAAAACATAAAATGTGTGTTGCTGGAAAACACAGAACAAAACTCGACCCTACTCCCAGATCCTAACCAACAGCTAAGAGGCAAGCTTCACACGGAGAAATGTTTTACAGATGACAGGCTAATATTTCCACTTTGGAAAGGACCCATAAAATTGATCATCAAGAATCTAATAAAGGGCCTCCCCGGTGGTGCAGCGGTTGAGCGCTGCGCTGTGGAGCTGTCGGCAGCGGCAACGCGAGTTCGACGCCCGGCCAGGGAGAATCCCACATGGCGTGGCAGACCTCTCCTGCCTCGCCCGCTGCTCCCCTCAGCAGTGTATTTCTGATCTGCCTGTTCTGCTCCCCGCTCTGGCTCTGGTGGACCCTCTCGCCACCCCACGCCTCTGGCCTGTACCCCAGCTTGTATGTATAAATAAAAAATAAATCTTAAAAAAAATTTTTAAAGAATCCAATAAATAGTCAAAGGAGACAGATGAAAAACAAGGGTCAAAGAAGAGTTGTTGGCAGCCTTCGAAATTTGGAGTTAAAAAAACAGGTCACGCCCGAGACTAGGTGAGGAAAGGACACGTGTCCATTTCTGGTGGGAAAATGAAAGGACTTGCTAACAAGCTCTTGGAAAGCAATTTGGAAATAAGGATCAAAGGCTTTGACCCAGCAAAGTCTCTTCTGAGAATCAATTTCAGGAAAATCTCTTAAATTAGTACAAAGCTCCATGCTCCAAGATGTAGGAAGCAGTACTTTTTTGTAGGTTTATTTTATTTACTTATGCATACAAGAGCTGGGGTGTAGGCCACCAGTGCGGGGTGTGTGTGTGTGTGTGTGTGTGTCTGTGTGTGTGTGAGAGAGAGAGAGAGGATTCACCAGAGAAGGAGTGGGGAGCAGAACAGGCAGATTGACTGAATGCACTGCTGAGGGGAGCAGTGGGGAGACAGGGGAGGTCTGCTGCACCATGTGGGAAGCTCCCCGGCCAGGGATCGAACTCCTGCTGCTGTGGCTGGTGATAGCTTGAGAGTGCTGAGACTTAACCCCTTGTACCACCAGGGAGGCCCTGAAGCAATATTTTTGTATTTATTTTGAGAAGAAATCACTAAGGTAATGATTCCAAAAAAAAATAAGGTACACCCACCAGACGGGGTATTTCTCGGCTTGTATGTTGATGGTAATGCTTGCATACTTAATAAAAGGGAAAAGGGCTTACTATGCTAAGCAAGGGTGTGCTATGGTACCTGATCGTTAAAGCCAACCACCACTATAGCAGAGTGGAGAGACACTACTGTGTTAATAATCAAAAACTGATCTGATTTGCTTTTATTTCTTTGATTCTCTTGATGAGTGTATTGTTCTTGTTGAGTAAGATTAACTGTATAATCAAAAAGTCACTTAAAAAAAGGGATGGTGGGTATGTACCCATTGATGTTCAATTACCTAGATTTTATGTAAAACAATAACAAAGACATAGAATGGGCTTGAATGTCATAGCCGTCACCTTTTCTTGACTACGTCGGAATAGTGGTGGTGCTTTAAGAGAAGTTTTGGAGGCAGGCAGAGCTGGTTCAAACTCCGTCCGCCCCGCTTCCCAGCGGAGGCACCTTGAGCAAATCAGTTTGCTGCTCCAAGCCTCAGTTTCCTCATCTATCCCATGGCACGGTTACACCTCCTTTGTGGGGTTATCTTGAGAACCAGGCAGCTTAGAAAGTGCCCATCACCCGTAGGCTACTTCCCCTCCTGTTTGTTCCAGCTAGTTCTGGTGCAGTTAGTGCTCAGAGAGAAATGAGACCAAAGAGAGGAGTTTTCTTCTTACTAGGCATCAGATGCCCTGGGATAGCTGCTCCTCATATTATTTCTCCTTCTGTCCTTGAGACGTCACATGTTTGCGTCAAGCTCAGCATGTGGGGTTTCCCTTCTGCTCTCATGGTGCCAGCTCCCCTTGCTCCCCCCTGTCAGGAGCAGCCTGCCTTCCAAGCCTCAGGCCCCTTTAATATTGATCCGGTCTCGGTGATTTCTCCTAGCAGACACAGGCATACTCTGGAGCAGCGATTCTTGTGTTTTTTTCCGACACATGCGGTGGTACTGGCAGGCTGGGACCTGGCCATTAGAACAGGACCTCTTGAGTGTAAGACTTGGCTTGCAAAACTGACTCACCATCAGCTAGTTATCTGGCCCTTCCCCTTTCTGTGTCCTCGGTTCCTCATCAGTGAAAGAAGTGTCATCATCTCCCCTACTCTGACATAGGGTTGTGAGAGAATTCAACCAAAGTCCTTGGCCACCCTAGCTTTACTTTGCAGAATCATCCTCCCAGAATTGTGTCTTTTTGTTTTTTAAGGATTTATTTATTTATGCATTCAAGAGCTGGGGCATAGGCTAGAGGTGTGGGGGTAGTGAGAGGATTCACCAGAGACGGAATGGGGAGCAGAACAGGCAGATCAACTGAAGTACACTGCTAAGGGCAGCAGCAGGGAAGGCAGGAGAGGTCTGCTGTGCCATGTGGGAAGCTCCCGGGGATCGAACTCATGTTGCAGTGTTGCAGTGGCTGTGGATAGCTTCATAGTGCTGAGACTTAACCCCTTGCGCCACCAGGGAGGCCCCACAATTGTGTCTTGACATTGTGCCCCAAGCTACAGTGTCAACAAAGGTTGTAGCAAGAAGTCACCACATAAAACTCAATCTCCATTTGCTGTCAGCTGTATGGAGAATATGATCAATATATAACTCCAGTTGAGAGATTTCTCCAGCATGAGACATGAATAGAATTTTTGTCAGGAAAACTGGGTGTTGCCCTTTCCTCTGATGGCAAATGTTCTGAGACTGATTGCTCTTATTTCCATTTTTGCCTTGGCTTCCAGGAAGCTTAGAACTAAATCTCACACTTAATGATAGCAGCTCCATAAAACCCAATGGGCTTATCTTAATATTTCAAGTTTATGAAAATCACTGGGCAGATCCTCAAGTGTAAGCTTTCTCAGATTCTTTTGAGAAAGAGGAAGGAAAGGAGGGAAAAGGGAGGAAAGCAAGCAGTGTTTGAAAAGACGGCTTGGCAAGCTATGCCCCCTGTATTAGCTGGGATGTAGGCTTGGTTTCTCTGACTCACAAAATAAGTGTCATTTCAATGAAATGGAAGTGTCTAATGATCTGACCATAAGCACTCCCAGATGGATTGAGAATCACTAGGTCAGAGGGACCTTGGCTGCTACTTACCCTCTTGCTCCATCATTCCTAGGGTGTTGTCTGTGACACGTTTCAACCTGGCTGCCACTGAGTCTTACCCAGGCAGGGGAAGGGGAGCATGGAAGGGCCCTGCCTTGGGGTCCGTGGGCTCACCCTGATGCATCTCTCTACACGTGTCCTGTTGGCCAAACTTAGTCGCATCGGCATACCTAGCTGCAAGGGAAGCTGGGATATTTAGTCTTTCAAAGCCTATGTCAAAAAAATAAAAGCATATGTCCAACTATTACTATGGAAGAAGGGAAAACAGATCTGGGAGGACGTGGATTGGTTTCTGCCCCTCCTCCAGCATCTCAGATGTGTGTGTTTGCACATAGCGGCTTCCCTGTCTGCCCAATCTCACTCTGCCCGTTAGCCCCACCGCCTTGCTGCCAGAATAATTTTCTGATCAATGTGCTGTTAGGGAACTCCCCTGCTCACAAACCACCCATAGCTCTCAACTCTCTTGAAAAGTGATTATTAAACTTTAATGTGCACGGGGGATCATCTGCTGAACAGGCTAAAACAGGTAAGTGGGACCCACTCCGGAGTTTCTGGTTCACTAGTTCTGCAACCTGAGAATGTGTGTCTTTATTAAGTTTATTAAGTGATGCTGATGCTGCTGGGGCAGGGACCACACTTTGAGAACCACTGACCTTGGAGCTAAAGCCCATTCTCCTTCACTTGCCTTTCAAAGCCTGGTCTCAACCTACTTTCCAGCTTCATCTCTCATCCTTGCCCTTCCCTCCACACTGAAGCCTCAGTCACACTGAAGTTCTCGCCTCTCTCTAAGCAGGCCAGCTGTTCACACCTCTCTCTGTGCTTTGCCATTCCTTTTGTCTAGAATGTCTTCTGCCCAACAACTTCCTTTCCATGTCCTCCCTGAAGCCTGTCCTGACACTCCAAGCTGTGGCTAAGTCCTTCCCTGCCCCACCCCCTGTAGACATTGTACATTCTTCTGTTATCACTCTATGGCCTTGAGTTTTGATAGTCAACCCAGCCATCTCCCCACGTGTGGAGCCTTCCTTCCCTCACCTCTCAGCCATGGCCACAGGGTTGCTGAGGGAGGGAATGAAAGTATGAATGAGGAAATGGAGGAATAGATGGAGTGAATGAATGAAGGAAGACATGGGTGAGTTAATACCTGGGTGACTAGGGAAGTCTGCTTGTACTTGGTTCTCTCCATGGAGTCCTGAGCCCCAGACCAGAGAGGAATTGACCCTGAGCATAGTGTCACAAATTCCCAGCTGTCACCTCTTTATTAGCAGCAGTCAGCTGGGGCCCAGCACCCCCCACCACTCCCCGGGCATGCTCAGCTGCTGCCAGGGCCTGGGAACCCACACTAGGGCACACTCCAACCTCGGGACTTAACCTGCACCTAACCCCCCACCCCCATTCTTACTGCCCCTGTGTTCCTAACTCAGTTGTATCAACTAGAAATAAAATCTCAGTGAGAGTGAAAAATTCATTAGATCATCAAAGTGAGAGTTCGAATCTAGGAAACAGTGTGAAAGATTCTAGTCCTGACAAGCCCCAGTTGGAATTTAGTTTATATAGGTAGGAACACTGACATTAAGAATGTAATTTTTCTTGAGGGGGCAGGGGAAGAGTGTTGCTTCTAGTTCTAAGTTGTCCTGATATGCTGATGCTATCTATGCCTAGAGGAAAGCAAAGCAGAATTTGATTTCTTTCTTCCTAAAGAATGTGCCAGGGGATGGAAAGGCCCAGCATCCATCACTGAATCTCCTTTATCCAGCTCCTTGGTCCTCAGTGGGGTTGGAAAGTCTGACCTTACCCACAGACATGAGATTTTGGGGGCTGTTTTGGGCTTCGAGTCTGTGCAGATGGCCTCGCTCTCCTGTGTGCCAGGGCAGGGAGGGGTCGTTTTCTAGAACATTATACAGTGTGTTCACAGCTGTAGAGCATTTGAGGATGGAGAGGCAATATTATGCCTGGTTGGATGCCTTTTAGGGCCAAGACTGGAAAGACTTTTTCCACCACACTAGTGATAAGGTATCAGGATAGTTTCAAACTGAAATCTTGGGGCTGGAACTAATCTCCCTTCCCTCACAGGGATCCAAGTTTCCTCCAAACCCCATAGAAGAGGCCTCCTTGGCTCCCACATACAGGGATATGGCTGTAAGAAGGGACTCCTCCCTGTCCCTCTGTGGTTGTCAACTCCATTGGGGTGGTGCTCTCTGGAGTGCTAACTGTGCCTGTACAGAGGCTGAGTCACCTCAGAAGGCAAGGCACCTCTTTGAGCCTCAGTGTCCTGTTCTGCAGGATGGGACTATTACAACTCACCATACAGGTGTGTGTGAGCATCAAAGAAGACCTGGGTGTGAAGGGCCCCATAGGGCCCCAGGTAGAGAGTGGGGGTGCAAGACAGAATCACAGGTGCTCACAGCTCATCCTTGAAAGTCTTTTCCCTAATGAGTCAGGCCTAGCCAGTCTTCTCAGGGTCTTCCTGGTATTTACAGGATCTGCCTTCCCCTTCTCAATTCTTTCTAATCTTAGGACCTCATCTCCCATCACCCATCCCACCTCCTGCACAAAGCTGTCTGTTTCTAGAACTGTCCACCAAGGGTGCCTGTCATACTTATGGTCTGGCCTAATGAACATGGTGGTAATTCAGAGTTGGGTCTGCAAGCGGGGCTGCCGTGTCTAGCCGCACGTACAGGTTGTGCTCTGTCCAAGCCTAGGTTTACCTCTCACATAGGTTGCAGGGGAGTGAGGGCCCCATGAGTAATGAAGAGCTTTTGGTCTGCATTTCAAGCAGAGTTTGGAATCCTGGCTTAACCACTCATCTTTTATTTGACCAAGCAAGACTCAGTTTCCCCATCTTGTGAGTGGGATGTAATCAGTAGCCACTCGATGGGGTAGCTGAGAAGACTCAGTAGCTTGACGGTTTACAGTAGTGTCTGGCACATACATAGCTAACATTTACCGAACATTGAATTCCACAGTTAATAAAAGTTTGGCTGTCTCTTGTCTGAGAAGGTTATAAGCAACCCAGGGACGGTGGACATGAGTGGGGCAGGCCACACGCCGTCCTCTCTCGGCACCCTATTTCATCCTTTTTTTTTTTTTTTTGCCCAAACTCGCTTTATTAGTCAGACCTTTTTTAGCTGACAAATGATTAACAACGTGACAAAACTCCAAACCAGCTACAGCCAAAAGCAGCATTTGTGGGCTGACATAATCGCCTAGGCCGGTGGAGGACCGGGCCCCACCGCAGCTGTAGGAGCCCGTCCGTCTTCAGAGATGTTTTCTCGGGCAGGGTCTACCACGCGGCAGGAAAGGGAGTCCAAGCTTACATTCTCTGGCTTCGGAACCAACAGGAAGCGAAACCGTTCTCTCAGCACCCATTCTGCAGCCTTCTGCAAGGGCTCTGTGGGCCCCGTGGCTTATCACACACTCGCTCACTGACGACTCAGTGGCTGGGGGGCTGCAGTAGTTGGCCAAGTTGGGGTTAGGCGTCCGCCCGTTTTCACAGTCCCACACAGGCACCTCGCATGCAGGAGGCCCCCCCAGTAACGTTCTAGTCGTATGAAAGCTGGCGACCCCAGGCATCCTTCTTCATGGCTTAGCTCACAGGTCACTTCCTCAGGGAACCTTCCCTGCCCCTCCTCTGTGCGGACCTCAACCTTCCCACAGTAAATTGTACATTCTCTCCGACTCTGACTACTCTGGGAACAACTGGGAGCAGGAGAGAGGGCGTATTTATCCATCCGCACCCCGCAAGTCTCTCTTCCGGCCAGCCTGAGGACGTTGCCGTTGGCCCACCCAGCACCCATTTCCCTCTTCTTTTTTTTTAAAGATGTATTTATTTATGCATACAAGCTGGGGTGTAGGCCAGAGGGGTGGGGAGTGAGAGGATTCACCAGAGACAGAGTGGGGAGCAGAACAGGCAGATTGAAGTACACTGCTGAGGGGAGCAGCGGGCGAGGCAGGAGAGGTCTGCTGTGCCCTGTGGGAAGCTCCCTGGCCGGGGATCGAACTCGTGCCGCAGTGGCTGCCTATAGCTTCATAGTGTTGTGCTCAACCTGTTGCGCCACCAGGGAGGCCCCC
Organism: Scalopus aquaticus; assembly: GCA_004024925.1. Taxonomy (NCBI): domain Eukaryota; kingdom Metazoa; phylum Chordata; class Mammalia; order Eulipotyphla; family Talpidae; genus Scalopus; species Scalopus aquaticus. Next base: position 117,803 of record PVIJ01003252.1, read on the forward strand.
CATTTCCCTCTTCTTACTCGGATTTTTGATGGGTTCACCTTGTCTCCACACAACCTGGACTTAGTAGGGGACAGACGTCACTCACTCTATTTTAAACCCTTCAGAAGCACCCTGGCCACAGTGGTCTCGCTGCAGGGTCCGTGTGGGCCAGTTAAGACACAAGGGAGTCTGGGAAAGGCTTCTTGTTGTTCTGGAAGCCAGCTGGCCCCTGCCCGCTGGTGCTGGACGTTAAGCGAGGACGTGCCTGGCCTCCACTGACTGCTACTGGCTGACCCTGCACAGCTGGAGGGGAACCCCTTCAGTGAGAACTGGAGGCCGTGTGCAGACACCGCACCCTAGAAGGCCTGCTGAGTGCTGGCCCGGAGGCCCCGCCAACTCCCTCGTGGCTGAGGCGCTCTGAGTTGGGGGCTCTGTTACCTGCAGCCACAAGTTTGCTCAGAAAGTTCTCCCAGGATGAATGGCATGGGCGAGCGGTGCCAGGCTGAGTCACCGAGTATGCCGCCCCGAGCACAGCTGCCCACACCGGTTCCTCTCCAGCCCACGCTAACAGACATTGAAAGACTCTGCATGCTTTTTAAAAAACCACAACAGTTACTTTACTTTTTAAGTTTGCACTTTACAAAACCACAAGGGAGAAGTCCTTGGGGGAGAGCGGGTGGGGGCGGGGAATGGTGAAGGGGGAAGAGGAAGGCTCGAAATAAAGCCCCCACTCGCCTTGGGGACCAAGGAGACTGGGCCCCAGGCCAGCCCAGCAGGGTCCCATATCCTGGCTCTACAGAGTAGGCCAGTGACCTCAGGGGAGGGTGCCAGCCTCCAGGGACTGTCACTGTGTGACCCCGAGGTGGCCACAGGCAGCCAGCGAAGGAAGTGGGCCTCCGGCCCGCCCTCCCCCAGGCCAGGGGCAGCCGAGGCGAGGCGAGGGCTACCCGTCCAGTAGCTTCAGGATGCTCTCTCGCTCCTTGAGTGTCTTCCAGGCCTGGTCCTTCTCTTTCTTGGTGGGCGTCCGCTTCTTCTGCCGGGCGGCCATGATCTTGCGGAAGGCGTCCATCACCTCGTTGTCTGCCATGCGGACCCGCTGCCTCAGCTCCTGCCGGCTCACCTCCTCCTTTGCTAGTCTGGGGGACCAAAGGTCAGCGGTGTGGAAGCCCACCTCCAGAATGGGGGCCCTTTAGATGAGCCCGCCCACCACCAGGTAGGCCCCCTGCAAGCATTTCATGCCAAAAAGCCATTACTGAGCTTCACTTACATGGTGTTATGTGCCTGCGCTCTCCACAAATATCAGCGCACCCCGTGGGGCAGCTACTACGATTCCTGTTACCAGTGGGGAAATCGAGGCTCGAGGAGGATAAAACGGCCCAAGATCCCAGAACAAGGACATAAGAAGTCTGAATCAAGGCAGCCTGCTTCAAACAAGCTTCTTTAAAAGGTGTTTTAGATCCAGAAGACCTGCTACTTTAGCATCAAATTCCAGAACCATCTAAGTGTCAGGGCAACTGGAGGTCCACAGGAGGCAGGAGAGATGCCAAACCACCCCCTCTCAAAGGAATGCAACCTTTAAATTCCTCTGGTAGAGCTGGAAGGTCACTCAGAGATCTAACCTAGCTCAACTTGTTACCCCTCCAGAAAAGGAAGTTGCTGCTGGGGCAGGAAATGCCTTGCCTAAGGGCTGCGGCTGGTCCGGCAGGGCTGAGGGCCGAGTCCTGGCCTGCGACCGTCCCCAGCTACCTCCTGCACGGCCGGCACTTCCCCCCTCCGTCTGTGCTCCCTGCGCCTGGCCAGGCCTCCCCCTCCCAGTGCTCCTTTCATCTGTATTTTCCTCCTCTTTCCCGTGAGGAGAACTGAGGGGAAGTGAAGGAGACTGAAGACTTGGATTCAGCCTCGGGCTGTTTCCTGGCTGCCAGCCTTCAGCCGAGCACTCACCTCCCTGAGCCTTAACAGGGAAACTGCCACCAGCCCTCTGGGCTGCTGCTGAAGTTGCCAGGAGGGCGCACGTGACCGTGCGGCACAGAGCGGGCACTGGGTACGCCCGTATCCTTTAGGACCGGAGCAGCTGGTCAGCAGAGTCTGGGTACCGCCCGCGCTGTGGCACGAGCCCTTCCCCTGCTTCCCCCAGCCCAGCCCCAGCCCAATGCCGGCGGAGACGGCCAGCGGCCAAGCAAACGAGCTGCTTCCCTGACCCCCAAGAAAAGGGGGCCACTACACAGGACCCCCCCCCCCCTCCAGATGTCACCTCTGCCTTGCTGTGACCGACGCAGCGCAGGGCACATAAGAATCAAAGTAAGCGACACATTTCTTCCAGAACGGGCCCTAAACACTGTCAGCTCCCGCGCAGGGGCCACCGACACTGCCGGCGGCAGGTCTAGGCGGGGCGTCCTGGCGTGTCCTGTGCTCGTCCCCCACTTGCTGCGATGTGAAATTTCTCTTAATAGAACTGGGGGGGAGGTTGTGGGGGAGAAAATAAGCATCCAAAAGACTTTACAGATAAATCACCAACAGTTAACTCCATTGAAAATGGCGCCCAGCAAGCCTCTACCCTGTGCTCCTTACCGCAGCTAGAGCAGCTCGCAGACGCCTGCAGGCAGGCTCTGAGCCGCAGCCGAGCAGAGGTCGCCCACAGGGGTGGCTGCAGAGCCCCTGCCAGGACCGGTCACCCCGAGAGGCGACCGCAGTGCGCCAGGCCTCCGGCCCCTCACCTCAGCAGGTCGTGCTTCTTGGTGCGGTTGTGCGCGCTGAGCGCCTTCAGCTCAGCCTGCCGTTTGCGCAGCTCGGCCAGGACCTCATCCTCCGAGTCCTCCGCCGGCCGGTCCTCAGACTCCAGCAGGCCCTGGGCGATCAGCTCCTCCTTGATGCGGCTCTCCAGGGACTTGGTATGCGGCACACTGCAGGGGAGGCGGCCTCAGCCAAAGGGCCGACTCGGGCCCTCGCAGGGCCCTGAGGTCAGTGACCACCTTCCTCTCTGGGGACCCCCCACATCCATCTAGCCAGAGACAGACGCCTGGGGGCTTGCTGCAGACACAGCAGTCTGCGTCCACTGCCCACCTAGGCGCCGACAGCCCAACCACTGTACTCTGGCACACGGCGGCGGTGTTCTGCTACGGTCATGCAGTGTCATATACATTGTCTCGTTCGCCACACACACCCACACACACTCACACACACAGTTACAGGACCTGTCACACACACTCTCCAACCTTTTACTCTGCATCACTTTAGCTCCCCCCACCAGGGACACACATCTACGCATCTCCGAAGCAGACAGAGGCCCACACTGCCTGGCCTGGCTGCACCCCGCGTTTCCCCCGCGCGGCACACAACTGTTGACGCCTTTTCGGGCCAACTGGGTGTGTCTCTCTAACAGGACTAGTAGTTGCGAGTCGTTTCATGATGGGAGCCGCCACCTCTCCACCGGACAGAGGGTGTGCGCCCCGAGACCAGTCCTGCACTGACGCCGCCCTGCAGCGTTTCTGGGCCTTGCCTCTGGCCCTCGGCCTCGCCGCTGAGGAAGAGCCCCCATGTAGAGATGGCCAGAAGGGCCCGGCCGGGAGGTGCCACAGGAAGGTGCTCACCTGAAGGGCTTGTTTTGATTGCGGGGCGAGGTGCTGGCCCCGTCAGCCCCTGACTCTTTCCCCGACACGTCCGGAATGGGAGAGTCCTCCATAGGGGAGATGATGTTTTCCTGGAAGATCAAGGAGAGGCGTTGTTTTACCATTTTCTTGCTCTTCTCTAACCTGCGTGGACAATATTTGCAGGCCAGAGATAGCCTTTTAGCTGTTCCATCCCACCTCCTCTGTGAAGCCTCCCCAAACTCACTCCAAAAAGCTCTGGTCATTTTAGAATCCCCAGATTTGGGTGTGGACACTGAAAGGAAGCACAGACGCACAGTGAGTGATGGGAACAGCCCGCAGTGGTGACGACACTACATGTCTGCATCCGGCCGCTGTGCTCAGCACAGGGCAGAGGCTGCCCGCTGTCTGATGCTGTCCTTGCCGTCTTCCATAGCGGCCGGCCTTCCGGCTGCCCAGCTACACTAACTACGCTCCCAGCCTCCCTGGCAGTGAGTGAACCTGGGGACAAACTCTCTCCAGGGAAAGTGACCAGAGAGGGAAGGGCACGCTCTCTGTGGGCCGGGAGCGGCAGCCACGCCCCGCGCAACCTGTGCCAAGTGTGCGTGCAGGATGGCAAGGCCGCCACAGCAGCAGGCCCTTCCCACCCCCACCCCTCCCGGAACATCCCAGACGAAGGAGAAATTAACTAGGCTTTGAGTCTGAAGAGCAAACGGAGGCTCGATGCGGTGGAGTGCGCCCGTGGTGAGCCTGTGGGCCAGAAGGCCCTGAGCCCGGCTGAGTCCTGCTTCTATGTGTCAGTGGTGTGACCACCACCACCCTTTCTGAGCTTCCATGTTCTTGTCGTAGCACAGGCCTAACTGCTGTCTTGCTTCCAGTGAGAGGATGTGTGGAAAACCCTGAGCACTGGGCACAGCCCTCACCCAACCCTCAGCAAGGAACTGTGGAGTGCTGGCACCAGGAGGTAGGTCTAGGTTAGGCTGAGAGGAGCTGACTAGCTAAACGTGCCTGTGTTTCAGAGTTATCAAAGCCCACGTTTACAGCCTCTGTACCTTTCTAAACGTATACTTCAATTTAAAAACTGAGCAGAAAGAAAACGCAGCTGCTGCTTTGGGGCGGGGTGCTGACCTCTACCAGGGCCTGTAGGAGGCGCTGTGTCAGAGCGCCGAAAGGGCACCCGTCCTCCGGCTGCTCGTGCGGGGCCTCAGACTTCTTCAGCAGGGCGTCCACATCTGGAGCGGGCAGAGAAACGGTGCTCAGGTGGGCTCAAGTTCTGGGAACTTCAGTCCTGGCCTGGGCATCGGGGAAGTGAAGGGCCTACCTTTAGTGTCCAGCTCAGTCAGTGGCCCCAGGAGGCCTTTCTTCTTGTCAGCCACAGCTGCTGCCCGGGCCCCATCCTTCTGTTCTTCCAGCAGGTCCTCCTGTGCCCAGCGCTGGGAGTAGTGCTTCCCCAGAGGCGGGATCTGTGGGTGAGACCCGGCCCCGAAGGTAGACATGGGCCGGCCATTCCCAGGACACGGCTCAGTCAACGGGCTCTGCATTCGCTCACTGACCTGTCTCCCAAGTACCCAGCCCGGGCCAAGGCCTACGCCTGGGACAGGCAAGCAGAGACACAGAGGACAAGAATTGCATTCACGGCCTCTAAGGACAGGCACGTGAAGACTAAAACACCCCCAGGAGCAAGCTGGGACGGCTTCCAAGATGAACGGGACAGGCGGCGCGTCAACTTGGGTCCGCTCAGGACACAGCAGCTGCCTCGAGAGAGAACTAGGGGCCCGAGTTAGGCGTGAGAGGAATAACCTCTGGCACGCTTGAATGTACTACTGTACAGGTTATTTCTCAACTGTATTCCTTAAAAATTCAGACAAGCACTCAAAGCACATCAAGGTGCAGCGGCAGCATGGAGAGACCAGCATCCTTCTGGGGACTCTGCAGAGGTGCTCTGGTGGGGTAACAGGAGCCCAGGGCTCGAGGTGGCGTCAGTTTGCCACGGGGAGGAGGGCACGTGGAGGGCCAGCAGTGGCAGGAGCCCGTGTGGGCCTGACCGAAGGGGGAGATGCTGGGCGGGGCTGCTACACCCAGCAGTGAGGAGGGGTGTGGCCGAGGAAACCGGAGGGGGTGCTGGGGCCAGGCCACCAAGAACTGAGCTGCTGGGACTGGGTCCCACGGTAGCGGGAGCCAGAGGCAGCCCAGGCACGGCTGTGTCACACGCCTGATCACGACGGCTGGCCTGGCCAGGGCGGCGGCGCCCTCGCCACACCTCTGCTACTTTGACAGCTTTCAGGGCGCTTTCTATTTCATCGTAAAACAGGTCAACTTTCACACCTTAAAGCGAGAGAGAAAAGTCCCTCTGGAGGCAAGAAAGTATTGAGGCTGGGTAAGAGCTGACCCTAAGGGAAGTGACACAGATCGGGGGCTACAGGAAGAGCTCGGTGCGACAGACGCCTCAGGCCGTGGTTCCCACTTGGATGGGACGAGGGAAGCCGTGCGAGGGGAAGGCCGACGGGTAGAGCCTGGGTGTCTGTGGGCTAACGGGCAGACAGGAGGCTGCGCAGGGAAGAAGGAAGAGGACATGTGCTTTGGGATGTCTGCCTCCGCGGCACCTCTGAGCCCTCCCGTTTGGCACCATGTCCACCGAGCCCCAGGCTTTCTACCTTGTAGTGTTCAGCCTCGTCTTCTGGGGGTTTCAGGAGCTCCTCTAGCGTGCGCACCTCCTCACTGGTGATGTCAGCACAGTAGGGCTCCACCGAGGCCCAAAACCTGCAGGGAGAAGCAGATCCTGAGGGGGTGCCCCTCGGCCACATCAGCCTCAGCCCTGGGCCCCTCCACGGCCTCCACTGCCCCAGCCCTCACGCCCTGGTGTTCCCTGGCCCAGAACCTGTTGGGAGCGTCGTTCTTGGGGATCCGTGGCACATCGATTGGGTCATCAGTGAATTCATATTCTTGGATCTTCGGCTGAAGGTTTTTGGATTTGGGACGCCCAGGGCCAGGGCCTGGCCCATGTCCTGCCTTCCCTTCCAGTTTCTGCTTCTTGGGTTTGCCATGTTTGGGGGGAGTTCCAAGTTCATGGTCTCGACCCAGCTTCAGGAATCGTCGGTCACCTTTCTTATCCTGCCAGTCGGTGAGGATCTGAAATTCAGAGACAGTCGCTGACAGGGAGAAGGGGAGACACAGGGCTACTCTTTCCCCCAGGAAAAAATGAGGATCAGAACTCAAGGGGAATCCAAGGTCCTTCCCCATCATCTTTTTTATTTTTGGCAAACTCCTCCTCATCCTTCAAAATTCCGCTCCTTCTCTGTGCCTGTCTCACAGGATTTACTCAGAAACTCACCATTCTACTCACTCGCTTGTCTGGATTCTGACTCACATCTGTATCAGCCCAGGCAGCCGCAAGGTGTTTAACGGAAAGGTCAACGAGCGACCCTACCCCAGCCTATGTCAGCTCTGGGGAAACAAGCTGGTGTAACTTTTCAGTGAAGCCACCAGCTTCTCGGCAAACTTTCACCTTGAAAGTCCCAAATGGGAAGCTTCTCTGCCTCACTGACCAGCCTCTCGGCTGCTAACACACAGTTGCGCTGCAGGCCTGCTCTGAAAGCTCCAGCGGATTCCCGGGACCGCAAGCTAATCCTGTTCATTCTCTGAGGTCCAGCAGGACTGGCACCTTCTTCCGCATTGCCGGGCAGTGTCCCGCCCCCACAGGCCCCAGCTGTGGTTCATTCCCAGTGGAAGGAACAGTGCTCCTTTCCTCTTCAACTGAATTCGAAGCTACAGGGGACCAGGAAACTCATCTTAACCACCTCTGTTCCCCAGGACCTGGCATAGTACGGGGCATTCAGGGTTCAGAGGGCACGTTCACGTCGTGAATAGAAGTAACTGGAGTAACACCCGATAGACCATTTGAAATGCTTCCTTGGGGTCAGACACTGGGCTGAGCCTTTGCCAAAAAAAAAAAAAAAAAAAAAAAAATCTCTTAATCCTCACCAAAGCTCGGAGGTAGCGACTGATACTCAGCCCGCTTCACAGACAGGGAACTGATGTTCAGAGTTCTGATGTTCAAGGTCACAGGGCCAGGAAACAACTCTTGCATGTGCCGAGGCCAGGATTCGAATCCAGGCCTCCCAGTGCCCTCAGCCGTACCACCGCATCACCTGTACGTGTCCAACCCAACTCCCCCTCCCTTTTGCTGGTGACCTTCCCCCCTAATTCCCTCCACCTGACGACGACCACAGAACCCGGAACATAATGGGGAGGAGGGGTGGAGGCCAACTGCATTCGAAATCTTGCAATTCATGGGGCTCACGCACATTCCTGCAATACTTTTACGTGTCCCGTGAGCCCTCTCGGGTCTCTCCTCCACCCCTCACCCCAAGTTCCTGTGCCCCAGGCTTCAGTAGATGGGGCTAACTCAGTGACCCACCCCTCAGTGGTCACGGTTCATCCCTGGTGGCAGCCCCTCCGGGGGGCATCACCTGGGTTTCGGCCTCGAGCACCCGCAGGCGCCGGCTGGCAGAGGAAAGCAGGGTCTCAAGCTCCAGCTGCAGGGTGTCGAGCTCCTCAATGCCGACGCCATCGTCCTCGGAGCGGGCCAACACCGCCGTGTAGCGGGGACAGACCTTTAGGTGGTCCACGGACTTGAAGTCGTGGAACTGCAAGGGGCAGTCCTTCAGCTCGCTCATGGCCCAGGAGACGCGCCCCTGTGGAGCTGGAGAGGAGAGGGCCACTGATGGGCGACAAAACAGCAGCAGAAAAACCCAAGGGCCCCTTCCGTCCTGGAACAGCTCCCAGGAGAAAGCCAGGCTTCAGGACCCTGTGGACGAGGCTGCTGGCACAGGGACTGCTCGCAGAGCACCTACTGTGTGCCACGCTAGGTGCTGACATCTTACCAGCTTCCCACTCAAGTCCTCACCCGACCCGATAAGCAAAGACCGTGACGACGCCCACTTGACAGATAGGGCAACAGACTCGCTAAGAATAGGGACACAGGCAAGCTGACCGAGGTGCAATCTGAGCCAGCAGTTTTGAGTCTGGAGCCATAAGCCGTGCCCTATTACACCTACTATGACCCGTCTTCCTGATGCTCTCTTCCATGCCGCTGCCTGAGTGCCCTGACTCTCAAGCACTCATCCTTACAAACTGATATTCTCTACGCTTTCCGGCCTCACCCTTCTCCATCCTTCCCCTGATAAGCCAAACATACCTGGGCCCAAGCCCAGGCTTGACCCCTCTCTGGCCATGAGGCTCTGAATAGGTTTACCCCTCTTGAGCCTCAGTTCTTCCATCTGCAAAATGGGGACAAAGAGTCTGCTTCTGCTTCTGCATAAGAAGTCTGAATCTGTAACGGGGATTACAATTGTACCTACCTCCCTGGGATGCTCTGAGGATTAAGAGATGATGCCCGTCAAGAGCCCAGCTCAGTGCCTGGCACAGAAGAAGTGGGTCTGCTTAGTGGCTGTCCCCACTCGCGGGTCGCCCCAACTTCCCGCTTTCGGGGTCCCTGTCCTCTAGGGACCCCCTAACGTGACCCGCCCCCTCTAGCTCCTCACAGCGGCCCCCAACGGCCCCCGGGAGGGGGCGGGGAGTTCCGGTCTGACGGCGCAACCGCCCCGGAACAGGCGAAGGGCGGGCCCGGCAGTTGGAGCGGGGGCGGGGAGACGCGAGGGCGAGCTCACAGCGGGCTGCAGGGAGGGGTGCGAGCAGTGCTGCGGGCCGGGGCGAGCCCACTGCGGCGGGGGGGCAAACCTCGGGGGGACCCGAGGGGACGGCCCCGGGTGGGGGGCGGGGCCCGGCGGCCGCGATCTCGGCGGGGCAGGAAGGCCCGCCGAGCCCCGGAGGCGGCAGGTAGGAGGGGCCCACAGACGGGAAGGGGCGCAGAGCCGGAAGGATCGCGGCGCTCCTCCGCCTCGCCTTGTCCTAATATGGTGCCCAACCTGAGGCCGGGCCGCGCCACTGCACGACGCCGGGGGGACGGCGGCGCGGACGCCAGGGGGATCACCGCGGAGGCCGAGACCTGGCGCGCGCCAGGGGGAGACTGAGTAGCGCCCTGAGCCCTCCGCAGCCCGACGACCCCAGGGGCACCCCAGGGGGCACCGTCCCGAGGGGCCCGGGCTCCCGGGCCCGCCCTCCCCCGCCGCGGGCGCGCGTGGTGCCGCCCGGAAGTCCGGGCGGGGACTGCGGCTGCGCGGCTCGCGGAGGGGCAGGCGCCGCGGGGCCGGCCACTTCCGCACTTCCGCTTTCCGGCCCAGCCAGCACCCGCGATGGTGAGCGAGCCGGGCCCCGGGCCAGGGACCCCCGCCGTTCTGCCTCGGGGCTCTGGGTCTGGGGGAGATGCCGTTCTGCAGTGGAGAGACCCGGGGCCGAGGGTGCCGGGGTGGTGGGGGGCACGGTGGGGCGGGAGCGGGCGGGCGGGCGGGGGCCCAGACGAGGAAGGGGCGAGCGGGGGCGCCTTCGCGACGTGCCGCCCGGCGGCCTCGCGGTCTGGCTTTCGAGGCGGGTGGGGAATCCTCCTGAGTCGCGGAGGAAGCTGGAAGTGGCCCTCCTCGGGCTGGTGATTTCGCCTCACCGGCGCGTAGTAGGCCGCATCCCCCATAGTAGGACCACCCAGGCACGTAGCGGGGCCATTTCCCCACCCAGAGTAGAACACTGCAGTACACGCCTCTGTCCGCTTGACCCCACAGTTTCCCAAAGGAAGCGCCCGCACTTTCTGAGCTCACTCTTGTCACCCTCAGTCTTGCTCCTGCCCCATTGAAGGATCTTTGTGCTGCCTCCACCCAAGCCCCTTCCTGGTCCGAACTCAGCCCTATCAGCTTTACCGTGGTGTGTAAGCCGCAGTACTGCCGAGCCTTTCTGGAAAGCCTCCCTTTTCTTATAGTGGGTGTTCCCCGGAGGTGAGACTTTAGCTCACCGCCTCCTCCTTTACACTCCCTGGAGATAACCTGCCTGCTCTCCTGGCTGGGATCGCCCTCTGCATCCTGATCACTCCTCAGGCCGCCTTCCCAGCTCTTGCTCAAGGTTCACTTGGAAATCGTGACACCTTGAAATTCTCATCAAAACTCATCTCCTCTCCTAAACTCGCTGTTCCTCCTAGACTTAGCCTGGTTTTGTGTCCGCCTGCCTCACCTAGAGGTAACTGGGCTGGCCTCTTTCTGATTGAGGCCATGCTTCTCGGTTTTTTTTTGTTTTAAAATCAAGGTTACTATCTTTTTAATTTGTGACAGAGCAGGCAGGCATTCATGGGCTGGCCACGTAAAATTTGCGTTTTTACCATTTGTGAATTTTGACAGACACAGGCAGGTAACTGTTAGAATTGAGACGCAGAACGTTTCCATCACCTCAAAAACTTCCCTCAGGTCCCTTTGTAATCATTACACCCCACCCCCCAGCCCTGACTACTGCTGATATGTCCTTTCACCCCCGTAACTTTGCCTTTCCCAACTAGATTGTCGTGGGTAGGAGTCTTAATCTTGAACGTGTGCACTATGTAGTATGGCTTCTTGTCAGAATGCATCTGAGGTTTGCCCATGTTGTGTGTTTCAGTGGTGGTTTTATTGCCGGTTAGTATTTCATTGTATGGATGGACCATAGTTTGTTAGCAGTTGCTTTGGGATTCCATTATGCTCTATAGCCAGGAGGGCGCCAGCCCCTGTGAGACCACCCTTCGCTTACTCTCTCCACTGGCCCAGCCCGGGCTCTCAACATTGATGAGCCAACTCTCTGCCTCATCTCACTTCCCTCTCCAATCCATTCTCCAGTCACTCTGCAGCTGTAGTCATGCACTTCCTCCTCAGAAAGCCCCAACAGTTCCTTAACCATCTAAAAAGCTAAACTTAGCCGCCTGGCATTTGAGACGCCCCTCGAAGCGCCAGGCTGCCATTGCAGCCTCATCTGTTGAATGAAAAAGGCTCCCCGTGCACAGGAACGCTAGTCCTTACTGCTCTGGACCTCTTAAATGTCCTTTTGTGTCCATTCTAATCTTGCTTAAATTACTTCACTCATTTTACAGAGAATTAGTAAGACATTGTTTAGGTAAAGTATTAAAGAGCTTAGGTGCAAGGTTTGTAGATTTGAGCAAAATAGGTAAGATCTGTTGACCACGAGGGTTGTTATCTAGTGGTGAGAGAGAAATGACTCTACTAAAGGTGTCTGAAGGATGCATATTTGACAATAAATGCTACAAATAGGGAAGTCAAGAAAGGCCTCAGGAAGGAAGAGGCCTCCCCTGAACAAGCCAAAATCTGAGGGATGACTTAGGCAAAGAGGGGAAAAGAGCTGCAGATAGATGAGTCCAGTTCGTGTGAAAGGACTTGACCAATATGTAAGGAACGGAAGGTGGGCCAGTGTCGCTAGAAACTGATCCTTCTACTGAGAATGTTCTTATCATGTTTTTTTCCTCATTATAGAGTCCTCCTAATGTTATTTCCATGTTCAAATCAAAACCAGCACCACTTATAAACGTAATTACTTCATCTTTCATCCTTCTTTACATTCAAGTTATTCTGTCTCCCTCACCCAGCTGAGCGATACAAGGGTTGAGATGGCCTTAACTCCCTTGGAATTCCCAGCCCCTAGCTCAGTGCCTGACACGCAGTAGACGTGTTGATTTGTTGGCTCAAAAGACAAGTCAGCAGCAGTGTGTGTGCCTCCAGCCCAGGCTTCCTCAGCCTCAGCACTCTTGGGGGCTGAGTAGTTCTCAGGCGTCGCAGGGTATGAGCGGTGTGCCCGACCTCTGTGTACTCAGCGGTAGCACCCTCCCAGGACCCTGAAAAATGATGTTGCCGCATGGCCTCTGGCATCCAAAGTCACCCCCCGTCAAGGCCTCTGCTCCAGACTGAGGATGCAGGTCACCTCGAGGGCTGTCGGTTTCGCTCAGTGTGTCGTGTGAGAGCCGGCACCCTCAGGGCTGCCTGGCTTGCGTGGGAGCAGAGTGGGGGGCCTGTGGGCATGGTGAGACGGAATCTGACCTCCCTCGGGGTTTTTTGTGCAGACTGCCACTCTCCGCCCCTACCTGAGTGCCGTGCGGGCCACGCTGCAGGCTGCCCTCTGCCTGGAGAATTTCTCCTCTCAGGTCGTGGAGCGACACAACAAGCCGGAAGTGGAAGTCAGGTAGGGAAGGAGGGCGGGGTGGGGAGCAGGGTCCAGCACCCAGAGACGGCTGTGGTCTGGAGGGTACCATCAACTTGCGTCCCAGTGTTGCTGGGGCAACCACAGCTCCCGTGTTCTGTCCTGCTGCCAAGGAGCAGTGATTCCCAGTTTGGAGTTGCGAAAACAGGGTCAGTGGGTTGGCAGGACAAAACCCTGGAGCCAGGCTCCCTTGCCATGGGCGGGACTCCGGGCAGGGGGCCGCTGGTGTTGGGCTCCTGTGGCAGCGTTGGAGGAGGGAGAAGTCAGTTACCTGAGAGGCCAGCTCCCCCTCAGCCCCCACATGAGCGTTTCCCGCACCAGCCTGCATCTCGTCCCCTTCTCCAAATGGTCTGGAGTTTGGATATTCTCTTACCTGGTTTAGGTTTTGCAAATAAATTATTTTTCCCCTTTAAAGATTTAATCTGGAACATATGTAACTGAGGTGAGCGGTGTCACCGCACTGATGCAATATTTAAATTTGGAAAAGCTAACAAGATACTGGGATGTGCCGTGTTCTCCTACCTGACATATATGACTTCCACCACAAATAGCTTAAGGATTCAGAAGCATCGAAATGAGACTTGAAATGAGAGGGGGGATTAGTGGTGAATACTGACTGGTTCTGGATTGATGATTAAAGGAGGCCAAACTGTTCAAAATTAGCTTGTCCTGACCTCTCAGGCGGGCTTTCTCCTCGTTCCCTCTGCGCCATGTAGTTGCCTGTAGTTTCTGAAGTGAGCTGTTGCTCGTTGGGCCCCCACCACGTGCCAGGCACACGTTAGACACTTGACCCTTTCTGTTCTCTCAGTCCTCGCCAGTGAAATAGCAGTCATTTTACAGATGGGACGTTGAGATCCCACCAGGGTAACTTGCCCAGGAAAGTAACAGGAGTCCCAAACCCTTTCGCCCTGACTCCAGAGCCTGTGCTCTTTATGCTGGAGAACACGCTCGCTGACATCCCCCGCCCCCCTGCCATCTTGAAGCACCCCTGCTTGTGAGTCTCCTATTTCTTGGACTCTGGAGTCTCAGATAGTGATTCAGGACTTGCTCTGGGGTCTCCCTGACAGTTCCGTCCCCTGTAGAACAGGCGTCTCTGTGACATTGTGTTTTCAGGAGTAGCAAAGAGCTCCTGTTACAGCCGGTGACCATCAGCAGGAATGAAAAGGAAAAGGTTCTGATTGAGGGCTCCATCAACTCCGTCCGGGTCAGCATTGCTGTGAAGCAGGTGAGCTCACCACACAACCCTGACTTTCCCAGGGGGCCAGGGACCGCCATCTGACAGATCACCCCGCTTGGTTCTACTTCCTTGAACGCACCCAGGAAATGCCAGACTCAGCAGATCAGCAGACTAGAAAGAGAACAGCCCCAGCTTCTAGGCCCTGTTCTAGATGAGAAGGCAGAGATATGGCGGCCACACCATGGGGCCAGTTTGATGTTAAGTCATAGAACCATCCCAGGGGATGAAGAGTGAGTCCAGCTCAAAAAAAAAAAGCAGTACAGCTCCTGGCTTGAGAGCCGTGGGCTCTGAGAGCAAGCCTTGGGCGTAAAACAAAGGGCGACTCCTTCCACGTTTTCTCAGACAGTTCTCCACAAATGTCTGACTTTCCTCCACCCCCGGTCATTTCTGTCATATTTATGTACCATCTGGACTGTTATTTACTTAATGGATTTTTTCAAATTGGTTCCTTTTACTTAAATTGGTTTGAAATCAAAATTTGATGCCATAAGTGGAAAAGTGATACTACTTGCCAAATAGAGAGCAACTCTGAAAAATAAACACAATGAAAACAAAACGTCGTTAGTAAGTTTGGGCACGGTAAGGTTGCCTGAAGAACGCTAGCCTGGGTCCCGCTGTCTTGGTCGGAAGGGGAGATGAGCGAGTGCTGGACGAGGCGGACATGGTGGGAGCACGCCAGCAGCCGGCCGCGCGGCTCTCCCCTCAGAAACCCCCAGAGGCCGGCACAGAGGAGCCGGGGATTGTTGCTGTTCAGTGTTATTAAAGCAGAGGCTGTCTGAGGTGACCTCCAGTGCCCACAGCGGTATGTGTGGCATTTGGTAAATGCAACGCTGATGAAATGAAAAGGGAAACACTTTTAACTGTGAGGCGTGGATGCTGGAAGGAGCCATTAAACACGAATTTGTCAGAATTACCTTTTGGGTGGGCCAAGATGAGCTCACAGTAATGCCCCATTAAGTTGGGGCACTTCGGAATACCTCCTTTCATTTGACAGCCAAGCACCCCGATTCTAAGCTACCATTCTCGCCTCTGCAAGCCTGGGGGGAAGAGGGGTCCACGGGCCTAGGCCGTTCACTTGACAGAAATGTGCTTCTCCTTGGCTCTCACCAGGCAGATGAGATTGAGAAGATTTTATGCCACAAGTTCATGCGCTTCATGATGATGCGAGCGGAGAACTTCTTTATCCTGCGGAGGAAGCCTGTGGAGGTGAGGCGTGTGAGCCACCTGTTCATAATGCCAGGAGCCTGCCCGAGGCCGCGCCACTGGCCTGTTTCTGCTCCCCCCGCCATAGGGCATCCTTGCCTGACTTGCGAGGTGCCCTTCTAGCCTAGGGTGGCAGTGGGGGGGGCAGCTTAGACGTCTGCTGTAGGCACGGCAAAGGAAGAGAAGAGAGGCCGCTCATCTTCCAGAGCCCACAGTCTCGTGGCTGAAGGGCCCGTGAGCCAGACCCCTTTGTTTGCCACCCGTTGAACCATGGTCTCTCAAGGCCACGGTTGACGTTGGGTCAAGCAGCCTTTGTACTTGAGTCCCCTCCCTGCCAGATGGACCTGAAATAGTCCCCATGACGGAGCAGCCACCACGCAGAGCAGCACGCACTGTCATGGGACCCAGCAGACGCTGGCCAAGCTGGCCCTTGTCCTGAGCCGAAACCCCTCTTGGCTCTAGATCTGACCTCGGGCCACCCGGGGTAGAAAAAGCCCTGCACGGTCAGCTCACCCGTCAAGACCGCAGTCGCCCTCCCTGCCCCTCCATCTGATTAGGTTTTTCTGTAACGGGTCGTGGCCCCCAGCTCCCTTGCCTCATCCTCAGCGCAGCTGTTGGTGCCCAGTCTTCCAGAGATGCTGCTGGTGCCAGCTGGGTCCAGGTCCGTGGGCCCACCGTAGGCCCCGCCCCGCCCCTGAGCAGGTGGGCTGCTGACTGGGGCGTGTGCCGAGTGGACAGAACGTGGTCATCTCCGTGCTCCTGGCTAATTGTCTTCCTCGTCTCCCTCCTCCCTGTTGTCTTCCCTTAGGGCTATGACATCAGTTTCCTGATCACCAACTTCCACACGGAGCAGATGTACAAGCACAAGCTGGTGGACTTTGTCATCCACTTCATGGAGGAGATTGACAAGGAGATCAGTGAGATGAAGCTGTCGGTCAACGCCCGCGCGCGCATCGTGGCCGAGGAGTTCCTCAAGAATGTGAGTAGGCACCTTTCTGGCTCCCTTCCAGGAGTAGGAGGGGCCTGGCTCAGGCCTAGAGCGTCGCGTCAGGTGGGAAAGTAGCGTGACCGTGTGACCCTCCCGAGGCCGCGCCAACCCTGTGGGTGCCGGCCCAGCCAGGTGGCTTGGAGCTGGAGGACCTGAGGGCCGTCTTAGGGCCACTGGGCGTCTTAGGGGGCCGCTGGGCGTCTGGTGCCTCTTCCTCCATCCCTCCCGGGGATTTGGAGGCGCATTTCTGCCCCTCACAATGTGCACAGGACCCTTCCCTGTGTCTGTATAGTGCAAGCGAGTTCAATCTACGTGTGAGATTTGCAGGACTGTGGGACAGGATTCGGGGTGCAGGTCCCCTTCTCAGACAGCCTTTGGTATTTTCTCAGCGTCTGCTGCCCGGGCCGTTTCCCTCACTTCCGCGGCGCAGTCCGAGTCCCCGACTGCAGCCCTCTAAGAGAGTCGTTTACGTTGACGAATTGATGGCCTGGCGGCCTTGTTTAGACGTTCAGGGTGTGCCGCTGCATTTCTTCCCCTCTTCTAAACAGTCGCGGGCTTGTTGGCACGATCTGCTCCGAGTTGCACGTGATCCCGCGATGCTGGGTTTGGTGTTTACTTAGGCCAAGGCCTGCAGCGCCAGCCCAGAAGGGGCTTCGATTCCTAAAAATGGGAATGACATCTGCTTCCCGGGCTTTAATTACTCGGAGGGCGGGCGCAGTGGCCGGCGGTGCGCACGGGGCGGCGGGCTGCGCCCATCGCCGCCCGGCCAGGGGCCTGCTCCCGTCTGCCGCGGTGCCGCTCCTCAGCCCCCGTCTCCTCAGCTCCAAAACGAGGATGTTCATAGGCGCCTTTTCCTGTCATTGTGGGTGATGCAGCGGCGCTGGCGGAGCCATCCCACGGAAGGTGGCAGGCGCTCCACTCCTCGCAGCGCCAGAGCTTTCTGGCCAGGCTTCCAGGAGGCCTCCAGGTTCAGCGGCCAAGAGGGAGAGTCTGTCCCAGTGGAAGACTTGGCTCGCTCAGTCCCCCGCCCGGCTGTTCCTGCGGCCGCGCCGCTGCCAAGGCACGTTCACGGGCCTTGTGGCACCACCTGTGAGGCAGGGGAATGAGCTGCCGCCCTGGAGACTAGACCACCTGCCCGAGCGCCCCTGCAGGTGCCGAAGGGACCAGGGCCAGGTGTTCAGACCCGGAGATCTCGGGTGGTAGCCTCGCTTCTGGAAGGATCACACTGAGGCCTGCAGGGGTCGGGCAGGTAACGCAAGGGCATGCCGTGGGCTGCAGAGACCTGGTGACCGCGCCCTCGCCTCCCTGACGCGCCAGCCCGACCTGACGTGTCTGCCCGCTGGCTAGCAGCCCCCAGCCTGAGTCTGCGTGCGGCGTCGCCGGGGTGTGCGTGTTCCTCTGGTCACTGCAGGCTGGCCGTGCTCGTCCTCGGACGGCCTTCTCGGCCACCCGCCTCTCCTCTGTGAAGTAGCCACCGTGGGGACACTTGAGGGCCGGAAACGTCTCAAGGACCTGTCCTGCTTCGAGGGTCACTCACAGCGTGCCAGAGCGTCCCAGATCCTGCCTCTGACCTTGGCCCACTGGCCCAAGGCCTTGGTGTGAGCCCGTTTCAGTAAAAGGCAGACTCACCTGGCAGGCAGAGCCCTGGGCCAGCTTCCAGGCCCCCGCGGTGGAGGGGAGCTGCAGAAACGCCCGCAAGACCCGTCATTTCTCTGCCCTGTCCAGTGCTAGGTTGGGCCAGTGGTCAGAAGGTCGCGCAGACTGCTAGGAAGAGCGCGCCCCCCGGTGGCCTGCAGCATGTGGTAGTAACCGCCTCTCCGCCTCTTGGTTCTCTTGACAGTTCTAAACCCCTGGCTGGATCTCGTGGCCTCCCCCTCACACTCCCTCGTGTCTCTGACGGCGTCCTGGAGCGACTTCCCAGAGCTGCGGCAGCAGCGAGCGTGGCAGCAGAAGAGCAGCCGAGGGGAGCTGGGGCGGGAGGCACGGGTGCGGCGGGCGGCGTGCTTGCTAGCTGGGCAAGGAGGCCGCGGGGGCCTGGCCCACGGCCTCGTGTGCTGGTCAGGCTGGCTTCTGATGTTAAGTTCCCCGGGCTGGGGCAGGTTTTTTTAACGTCTTGAGACTTAAACTCTGTGCTTATAGGAGACTGTAACCTTTTTGTCTGTTTTTGTTGTTGTTGTTGTTTTTAAACAACCAACCTCCACCTCCAGTGGCTGCGACTGGTCCCAGTGATTGTACCGTTTTGGTCGCTGTGGGTCTGGGCGGGCCTGGAGCCAGAAGGCGACTACTGTCCTCCCCTAGCCTCCCCGGTCGGGAGGGAGGGAGGGTTTCAGCCTCCAGTTCCTCTCCCTTGCCCTCTTCTCCCCAAGCCCCCTTGGGCCCAGTCGAAGCGGTGAAGACCCTCCACCAGCTTCCTGAGCTCTGCCTGAAGATGACCACCCGCACTGGGGTAGGGCCAGGCTGAGCTGTCGGGGACCACTGGCCTTGCCTAGGACCTGGCCTGGAAGCCGGGGGGCCCTGCCTGCAAGGCCCGGCTGAGAGGGGCCCTCGTTTTGCCTTGTCCGTCAGCGCAGTGCCTGTGCCGGAGGTGGAGCGGCCAGGCCCCCCGCTCTGGCGCCTCTGCTCCCACGCTTGCTGTACCTTTCTGATTCCGGTGGCTCCTCCCCTAATTAAAGTCTTGCCCCTTGGGGCTGCATGAGACCCGTGCTCTGTGTTTGTGTGAGAGGAGGGGAGGAGGAGGGGCTTTTTCTTTCCCGAAGACCATGGACTGGGCCTTGGGCCTGGGGATCCCCTCTAGAGGGGCTCCTGATAGGCCTCTCCCCTGATGCCTGTCAGGGGCCCGGGCCAGAGACCTGCCTTGGACTTGGGCACCGGCCTCTTCTGTAACTGATCTCTGTCTAGCCAGAGCTGTGGCCCTCTCCACTTAATGAGTTTATCTGGGTTAAAAGGTAGCTTGGGCCTCCCTGGTGGCGCAGGGGTTAAGTCTCAGCACTATGAAGCTATCAGCAGCCACTGCAGTGCGAGTTCGATCCCTGGCCAGGGAGCTTCCCACATGGCGCAGCAGACCTCTCCTGTCTCCCCGCTGCCCCCCTCAGCAGTGTACTTCAGTAGGTCCACCTGTTCTGCGTCCCACTCTCTGTGGTGAATCCTCTCACCCCCCACACCTCTGGCCTACACACCAGCTCTTGTATGCATAAATAAAAAATTTCCAAAGATAAGAGCACAAAACCCATTTTTTAAAAAAAGTATCTTGCAAGAAGTTAACGGTCCCATTTCAGGGCTGTTTGTTAGCTGCTTGTCCGCAAACTCCCAGCCAGTGAGAAGAGAGCAGACAGCTGCCTGTGCTGAGCGCCGTGGCAAGCCTGGCCCCGTGCAACCATTTAAATTACTAAGTCAGGGTTCAGCATGCAGTTCCTCAGCCCCACCTGTAACACTTAAGTGCCCAGCGGCCACATGTGCCAGCCACATCAGATGTCCACGTGGAGAACATTTCCGTCACCATAGAAAATTGGATTAAACAATGATCGGCTGGTGACACCTTGCTATAGGGAAAAGCCTTATGTTTGAGGACTGCCTTTTGCTGCCAAGTCTTTTTACCTGCCTCATCTTAGCTGTAAAGGGGACATGATGTGAACAGTTTGACAGACCTGCCAGCCAGACCGCAACAGCTGGTCTTTCCATCTGCCCCGAATCCCAGCTGTTGGGTAACCTCTACCCTGCTGGACATGGGATGACCTGGCTCTCCTGCAGAGAAGGGGTTGGGGTGCTAGTGAAAGAGCACGTGTGTCAATGAATGGTGCACTCAGGTGTTTCACACAGTGGGGTTCAGGAGTCGGGCTGCAGGAGCAGGTGTCGGGAAGATTCAAGAACAGTTGGTCTTTGAGCTGAGCTCTCAAGGGAGTTTCACTGGATACCTGAAGGGGTGTCTGGCCGTGGAGGACCAGCTGGCCTGCGGGTGGGGACAGCTCGGACAGCCACCATCCCCTTTATGACATTCCCTCTGTGACCTCTCCCCCTCACCCCCCACCCCCGGCCTTGCAGGATTAGCAGCGCTCTCCTCAGTGCACAAGGCTGTGTGCGCTGCAGCGAACACTAAAGTGCTCATAGCAGCGCTGCGTGTCCACTACAGCATGGCAGCTGGTCCCTCAGACTTCTCGGGACGGCATCACCTGGGTGAGCCCGCCAGAACTCACTTGTCACAGCTCGTCTGCCAGGGTCCAGAGCCCTGCAACTAAATTTGCAGGCTCTCGGGAAAAGAGGGGATGATTGCCATCAGCCCATGCTCTCCTGGGGGCATGCCTTTTGGGGAGCCCAGTCACCAACCAAAGGAGGGTTGGGAAAGGATCTCAGTGGTTGAGATGGGCTGGCCAGCTAGTGGCGCCCCCTCACCGTACGGGCAATCGGGCAATCGGCCTGATGACTGAAGTGGGTTCTCAGAGTGGGGGACTCTCTCCCCTGAGCCCTTCCTGGACTGACACTGCTAGTTTGCCGCCAGCTGTGCACCTGGTCTTCCCCCGACCACGAGGCACCCTCTGAGTGAGGGCCCCCCTTGGGCTTGGTGGTGCAGTGTCCGTGTTTAACAGCGAGCCCCAGAGTCAGACCTGCCGGTTCTGCTTGCGATTTGAGGCTAATTATTTCAAGTCTTGGAACTTTGTTTTCTCTGACTTGCAAGGATAATGCCTTGCTTCTACCTCCAAAAAGGGGCTGTGCATAAGTTCATCTTTTCTGCAGCTGACTCAAAACAATGAACTGTTTTCCCAATTCCATGTGATTTCAAGGTGGGACTTGGGGGAGGACGCCTCACGTCACCAGCGTTACCCCCCATACTGCCTGGGCTTCCAGAGGGATCCCCCAAGGACCTTACCTTCTGGGCAGGACCACCCTGGTTCCAACCACACTTGACTGCCTTTCAGCGCTGGAGCTATGGCAGACTTGGCTCTCCCTGGAATGCGGTCCGCCCCCTCCCCTGGCCAACTCCTTTGCATTCTGTAGGCTTCAGCTTAATGTCGCCTTGGGAGAGGGCGTCCTTGACCTCCCCATCTAAAGTGTGTCCCCTTCCTCCCTGCAGTCCGTTGTTCATTGCTCTCCTCTACTTAGAGCAGTTTTATCCCTCTGCTACTTGCTGTTTCTTTCCCTTCCACTGGACTGTAAGCCCCATGAGGTCAGGGACCACCTCTTGCCTGTTCTTGGGGTCCTAGCGTCCCTAGCACATGATGCTCTAGAAATACCGCGAAAGGACTGGAATCCCAGGGCGTGCTCAGTAGGGCAACATGACTTAGAGAGTAACTGGCAACCCGCTGCTCTGCAA